>VBVR01004564.1:0-14147 GCA_011638315.1 Tetramorium parvispinum | reverse complement strand
ATACCGGCCCATGAACAGGCCTCATACTTCATGGACCCAACCGAAAGCTGGCCGAATATTCAGTTTAGGTTGGTCTAGCGTAAATGTAATCCAGTCGGAAAGAACTGTTCCACATCATGAGAAACGTTGGAAAATTCTGTGATTTTGTCTCGTCCATATATTTGCTTAAGGTCTAGGTTACTGAATCTAGTTTGAAATTAAATAGAAAACTGAGATGGGTACCGCGAAAGAGACGGTGGACGATTACTGGGAGGATTCCAAAATCCAGCCCCTCTGCTTCGAGAGCGAGGTTATGATTGCAACGCACTGTAAATAGCAAGTTTGGCAAGAGCGGCAAATATCTAAGAATCGAATTGCAGATGGATCAGTTAAGGAGCGACACGGAGAAACTGTGGACCGGACTTCCCAGTACGTCGAATTTCGAAAGCGGCCTTCAGTTTACCAACGAACTTGAAACGACGAAACCTCTATTTTCGATTATATCTGACAAGACGCTCTCACGAAGTATGCCAAGTATATGAATGAATTGAAAATATATCTTGAGATTCTTTCGATACTCCTGACAAAATTTCAAATCTTTTTGAATATCTAGTTTTAGATGCAGATGACAAATCGGAAAGAGGTCCTTCAAAAGCAGAGGCGAAACATGCTGAGATGGCTGTTACCCAGCCAGATATCACCTTGAGACAGATATTGCTTGGTCAGCTGTATTCGTTGGAACAATACAAGTCTCTCGTTAGCAAAACTGCCTTGTTAGACGCTGCTATCTTAAATGGAGATGGAAATGCTATTTTGATAGTATGAACTTAAAGTACTTGTATAGATAAAAACAATTTTGCAATATAACTGCCGAGTTAATAAGAATGATGGATCTTGTTGACATTTGGTTAATATTGCAGATAATTTTATTTCTTACGAAAACTTTAAAACGATCGTTGGTGCAAAGGCTATTAGCAGAGAGGCCAGACGCTGTAAATGTATATATACATTATCTATTTATAAGGCTGCAAACAAATGAAATAACTGATATTTTAACGTACGCATAATTTCTCAAGTATATACAATTAATAATGTATCTTTAGTATCTCTGACGCTTGATATTTTACAGAATGCTGGGCCAGTCCTCAATCACTGCCGTAAGTATTATTGTGGATGTCACGCGAGTTGCAACGTTCACTTGCAACTTACAACTATGGTTGATTACAGATGAAGAATCTGCATATTATTATAAAAAACACAAAAGATCCAAATAGGCTACTGCAAAAACTTCACAATTGTAACAAGGCACTCTTTGCCATGCTACCGGATTGCAAGGAAGTTACGTTTCTGGAATCTTATATCAAGTTGCTGGGTACGTTTATAATTCCTCTTTTGTCACTGTGTGAAAAAATTCTATTAATTATAATTTAAATTGTTAGAATGGCAAATGGCGATCAAACAGAAAAAAAATGACGAAGAACTCCCGTTGAACTCCTCGATTCTAGAATCTCTACGTTATGCGTGCAAATACCATTGCAACACGCCAAACGATTTCGTGACAATGTCACCCACGACGCTCTCTCGAGACCACGACATTTCTCCTAGATTGTATCAGAAAGTCACGTTACAAGTTAAAGCCGCCTGTGGTGGATGGGAAGATGTCGATCGTTTACTCTTGACAAAGGTAGCGTGTTCTACTTTATAAATCTATATCTATAGTAAGTCTATCTTATGTCTATCATATTTTAGGGACTACTTGGTAATACAAAACTACAAACGCATTTATACACGGAGGATATTTTGAAAGTATTGTACAAGTACAACGCGCCACATTCCGTTCTCGAAAAGTATCTCAAGTTTATCGACAATCTAGAGAAACGATTGGAACTGGCACAGAAATTATCTTGCCATACAATAGTGATTGACGTATGTAGATATTTTTATGGGAGATTAGGGAGACTCAGAGAATAGTCATTTAGCATAAAATTACGTATTTCTAGATATTTGTGCAACAAGGGGATCGTGCAATACTAATGGACTACAAGGCGAAATTACAGCCTCAATCGGAAGAGTATTTTTATGCCGAGAGCGCTTTACGTTTACCACACATCAAGTGGAAGAGTTGAGCATACTGCATTTATAAAAAATTGTAAAATTTGTAAGAAATGATATTTGATATTATTTTCAGTTGTAAAGAATGATATATTTAAATATAAAAGAATCTCTCACGCAGTCACGGCTCTTTAAAATTACATACTTTACAAATACTATTTGTTTTTCGTTAGAAAATTAATATTGAAAACGCTTTTTTTCAATATTTCCGAACGCGATTGCAGCGGAAAAAAGAGCACTTTACGAAAAAAATGGCGATAAGATTAAACATTTTATAAAACAGCGTCGCATTTTCGTCAATTCTCGGCTGTGATTGGCCGACTCACTTGCCGCTCAAATCTCGTGTGAGCGCGACAATTCTTTCTCGATGAGTTTCGGAACTCAATCGACACAAAGTAAACCCCCCCCCCCTCTAGTCATTCCCCTCTACATGCCGTCCAGTCCAGATAGTGGCCGTGTTTCTCTCCGATGGACGGATGATATTTGCCGAGGACGAGCCTACCGAGCACCGAGCCTCATCGCGAATGGTTGACGATTCAGAATTTCTGTTTGTTTCTGTCATGGCCGACGCGCTCGGCGCGAGCGTATTTACTGGCGGATCGAGCGGCGGTGCGCGGCAGTGCGTAATCGTCCCCCGTTGAGAGAGAGAAAGAGAGCAGCAGTCAGCAGTTGCGTGTGTCCAGCCGCGCGAGACATGGGTGGCGAGAATAATGGGCAGGCGAGCGGGTGTCGACGCGGAGACAGACGCTACCAGTAGTAGCGAGCTCGTGGTGCTCGTCGCGTCGGACGGGGAGGGAGAAGGGGATATATGTGACGGGAGGGCCGCGACGACGAGGATGGAGTCGCGGCACCCGCGCAGAAACCGCCTGCGTAGCGTCGTCGGCGTCTGCCTGTTCCTCGCGCTCACCGGGATCGTCTACCTGGGCTACTTCTGCCCGGATCACGTGTGCGCCCTGACGAGCCGCGAGATCAAGGAGTCTGTCAGGCTGTCCGAGAGTCTGTCAGTCGGCGCCGCTGCCGGGCCGCCCGCCGCTGCCGCCGGCTCCGCCGCGCTGTCTTCCGTCTCCATTGAGCTCGACAGGAACGGCCTGCTCTCGGTGCATCCCGCCTTCAAGCTGCAAAGCATCCAGGGGAGTCTCGGCTACGACGATGTCTTCGCCAACGACACCTTTCAGTTTGACATCAACGCTCACGACGTCATGGTCTTCCTCCATATACAAAAGACAGGTAAACACACGGAGAGTGTTTACGTGCGTGAGAAAAACAGAAAATCTTCCCCTTTCTAATTGCTACTGTTAGTTTCTTGGAGTTTTGCAATGTTCATTTGGCACCAAATAACTGCCTCGTTGAAATTGTAGAATTTGGATATAAAATTTTAATTTCTACAAGTTTTTTTTCAATGAAAAACTTAATTACATACTTCATCTGCTTGTGAATTGTAATAAAATGCGTTGGAAATTATTTAAGAATCATTTCTTATTTAAATTATAGCAAGATTTATATTTTTAATTGTATTAGACTTTTTTCGTAAAACATTTACAATGTACAGTATATCTTTTAAAAGCAAAAATATACATACTGCCATTGATAAAACGTTACATAATATTTTAGAATAAAAATTTATAGGATTGAAAAGTGAATGCCTGGTTTACATTAGGAAGCAACTATAAAAACTGCAAGAATTGAGACATCCATTAGAAATAAAACGCGAAAGCAATGTCACTTCCCCTTGGCCATTGTATGTTTGAATTATTCATCAGGCATGTTCAAACCCTCAGGCCCTATCTTAAAAAGAAAGAATATTTCAAGTATGCAGAGTTATTTAGTATGCTGCCTGTTTATATCCTCTGCACCTTTGTTCTCTTTGTATTCAAGTTTCCTTTATTAAAATGCATCTTATTGCAACATATACTTGCTACAGGCTTTTTTATTTTTACAAAGTCATCCAAAGGTTACATGACCATGGTATATATAATAAAAATAATTGATTGAGATATTTTTTTATATTACTAAATAAATTCTCGTCTAAATTTGTACATTGACATATATAAAAATATTCATTTCTTTGATTAATTTAGATTAAAATTTATAATAACAATAATGTAAAAAAATCTCTGTCACAAGATATTTAACGTAATCTACATCTTGTTCAAAGGTGGCACGCTATTTGGTAAACATCTGGTACGAGACCTAGAGTTGCAGAGACCGTGTTCATGTCAACGACGACGCAAGCGTTGCTTCTGTTTCCGTCCAAATCGTAACGAAAATTGGTTATTCTCGCGATATTCCACCGGCTGGAAGTGTGGACTACACGCGGACTGGACTGAATTAACGAACTGTGTAGACACGGAGCTCAATAAAATCGAAGGGGAAGGCATTAAACGCCATTACTTTTACATAACTATCATAAGGGATCCCGTTGCGAGGTATCTCTCCGAATTCAGGCATGTGCAGAGAGGTGCTACGTGGAGAGGTGCTCGTCACTGGTGCGGAGGTACTCAAGCAAACATACCCCAGTGTTACGATGGTCCAAATTGGAAAGGTGTTACCTTGGAGGAGGTAACGGTTTCTTTCGATTTACATTCATTTTGCTTTCGATACTGATGCTCTTTATTAATGTGAATTATAACAGCTTATCTACACGTCACTTTATATCTATAAATACGTTAAGATAAAAATTCTAATCTTAAAAGCACTCTTTTTTTTTTACTTCACACGCGATTACTTCCTGTTAGATAACTTTGCCGTGCCCTCTTCTATAATGCACGCATTGTGACTTGTTATCAACATAGGGAAATAAATTTATTTCAGTAGATAAAAGATGAAGAATAGAACTAGTGATACAGTTTAGAAAATTTTTTGGGAAACAGTTTAATAATGAAATTACTCTATCTGTGCAGTTTATGGAATGCCCTTACAATTTGGCGACAAACCGTCAAACAAGAATGCTGGCAGATCTATCGATAGTTGGCTGCTACAATTCGACTCTCAGTAAAGCTGATAGAGAACGTCTAATGTTGGCTAGTGCTAAACACAACTTACAATTCATGCCTTTCTTCATGCTGACTGAGTACCAGAAGGTATGCAACAAATTTACATATAATTTATTTTTATCGTTATTATCGTTACTAGAGAAATTTATTGCACTTATTATAATTTTTTGTTATAACACTCGTACAATGTTTATCGTACAATAACATTTTTTTATCGATTGCATAAAATTATTACAATATAAAATATAGCTACTCCTATATGCAGGATGGAAAGCAAACTTAACAATATAGTAGACTGCTAAATTATAATCTCTTTACAAAAATTGTAAGCTATATAAAGTTGTTATTCTTGTACGTCACGTTCGCAGCTTGACTGCTTAAGAATAGACGTCTTAACATAAATATTTATGAGAGTTCCCCTTCCAATAACATCTGGGTGCAATAAGCTTATTCTATAAACTATCCATTACTACCCTTAAAGTCTTGCTTTTTATCATGACTATTCTACGTATTCATTAAATACATTCAACAAATGTTAAGAAAAACTTTCTATATATATATGTATATATAAATAATTCTATATTTTATATATCGTCATTATACTTAAAAAGTCCCACCTTCAAATAAAGTGATGCTTCAGCATCTCTTTTTGCTTGAGTAATTAGTTTTTTTTTCAAGTGCGTCATAAAAGTTTTTGTAACACTGTATGTAAATCTTTTTTTAATATTACGATTTAATATCATGACCTGTTATTCACTCAACAAGTTGAAGTTGTTAACCTTGATTTCTTGTCTATATACTTTTAACAACGAGAACATTTAATTACGTACAACAATTCATAGAAGATTCAAATTACTTTTAATATTATTATTATTTCTTTAATTAATACTTAATTAGTAAAATTTATAATGTATAATAGAAAATAAACTTTGTTATATTTTTAAATAAACCAGTAAAAATTATAAAATAACGTAACAATCACAAAATTGATCATCAATTTTTATATATTTTATTTCACATATATATATATATACTAATGATATACTTAACTTGTGTGTGTATGTCAGGTAGGGCAGTACACTTTCGAGGAAACGTTTAAAATGCGATTTGCGGTTGCATTTGAACAACATAATGCTACACTTAGTGCAGCTACCATGGCAACTCTTAGCGCAGAACAATTGGAGGCTGTACGTAAACTCAACAGTCTGGACCTAGAACTCTACGAATTCGCAAAGAATCTCGCTTTTCAAAGATTTAAACGGCTTAGAGATCGTGATCCGCATTTTGTACAACGATTTCAACACCTTGGTGAATTGCCATCAAGGCAAAGTGCCACAGAATTTAATTGGGATTCTGTCATTGAAGATACTACGGATAACGAATGATGTGTGAGTACATTATTAAGCAATCCTCGTCGACGCTTTACATTCGATACCAAGCATTACGATGGATTTGAGCGTCTCAAGGAAGTGCCCTTGAAACAGAATACTCTTTATGTATAAATCCACCATATACTTATCATCTTGTAAAATTTACCAAAAGCACAGAAATGTACTTGGATAAGACCAAAGAAAGGTTCGAGAACCTTAATGTGTGATGACAGTATCCTGACAAGGGATAAATGCATAAACATTATTATGTAATAGTTGAGTTTCTCTATTCTAAGATCACAGGAATCAATTTTTTTCACTCAACGATTTTCTTTCAATCCTTTTTATCTTAATAACAGAAACGTTAATAATGTCGTTGCGCATTCTGTTTTTCACACGCTTGCTAATTTAGCCATTTAATTATGAAAACATTATGAAAAATGTGAACATTATGAGAGCAGCACAGGAGAATTCTAATTCAGAAGATTGATAATGACAATAGAATTGATTTGGAATAGAAGAAAATCTCGAATAAAAGGAGGTCGATTCTAATAGTCATAAAAACTGTCCATCATGAAATGCTCGTAAATTTGATAAAAGTTCTTCCATATATAAGTAACATATCTTTGCTTAATATAATTCTACAGATAGTCGTAAAGTTGCTAATTTTTTTACATTTATGACTTATCTGCAAATGATTGCCATATGCGCCAAATATTGTTTTTTCTAACCTTAATTTGTACATACATCTTTATGCCGATTTATTAATTTATATATTTTTTTGTATGAGCTCTATATAGATATTTGTTTTTATTTCATTTGTTCCAATTTACATAAACAGTGTTGTATAATACGCTGTTGTAATGTTGATACAATTAAACTTATGTATATTATATATAAATGATAATCTTTTTTACAGTCAAAAAAATTAGAAAAAAATTTTTCTTCAGAGATAAAACAAAAACGTCAATTTTTGTTATTTTATTCATCAATTTTATTTTTATTATTACCTATAAAATCTTTTTTCTGAATTATCAAAAATTCAATGCAAAATTTTTATTCCATCACTTTAATAGAAATTTGTTGGATACTTGTATCTTTTATATATGAGTCAATCTAAACCACCGAAGATAATAAGTAAAATTTACTCTTAAACATGATATAAAATAATATTAGGTATAAATAACAAACACAGAACAAACTTCACATTCTTAAAAACAAATTACAGAAGAATCATAGTTTGGAATATAAGAATGTTGAATATTATGATATTAATGATTTTTTTATATTTGTTATATTGAATTTACGATACGTTATATCCACATACAAATATATATGACAAACACTGCTAATTGCACAAATATTTTATCTATGTTATTAAAGCAATCATGTTTCAACGGATAAAGAAAAACGTGCGAGATCTCAAGTTATCACTTACACACATTATCATTTCTAAAAAATCAGGGGCAATAAATTTTCAATGTTTGATTTATTTTACACACATTTGTCATTGGCACACTTTTGTAATTAAAAGATACGTAGCTATTATACTTTTGTAAATATATCTGAAAGTATATATTTTTTAATTAAATTATTTGCAGCATGATTGAAACAAATTCACATAGCTTTATGGAAAAATTTTGTATTGTTCAAGTGATAAAATATACTAACTATGGTAAGCCATATGTTCTCGATGGATACGTATGTTTCCGAGGGAAATGTCTGAAAATGGAGAAAAAAAAGAGTATATCCATTTTCGATCGTTGCTTTGCACATTGCTCGAGAGTGATCATTAACGGTCCTACATTCGGTTAATTTATACAATGTAGACTGCTACATTATTCATTAACTATAATATTACTTTGCTCGAAAAAGTGTTCAACATTCAGATGATTACATCGCACATCAGAAGTCTTTATATATGTATATTTCATAAAATTATTTAAATAATTTTATCGCAGGCCTACATAGTTTAATTAAACGACAGCATAATGCATAATGACGATCATTATTTGTATATTAAAATTAGTCATGATTAGTACTGAAACTCAGCAATGAAAGTGCAATAAGGCGACTGCGATGGGTTACCATTATAAATATTTCATATCATCCAGTCATAAAATAAATATAATACAGCTGTTAGAGCTATGTAGTTAATAATGGATCACAAAGGCTCTCTCGAAGATGTAATGATGGTCTTTCGAATGAATACAATACATATATATATCTAGTAAGTTATATAGGAAACCGAGTGCCATAAAAATCCTATATTTAAAAGGAATTAACCGGTAAAAATAAACGGTTACGTTACATTCAATACAATAATAGAGACTTCATATTATGGCAAATATAATATAAAATAAATAATTTAAAAATTATATTGTTTCAATCGAATGACCTATTTATATAATATAAATACGTAACGTTAAGCGTGTAACATTATTGATATTAATAATTGTTTAGAACTAATATTAAGGACCAAAGATTTGATATGTTTCAGCAAGTATTGAGGAAGCTTGCAGCACAAACAATTGTACGAAACTTTTTATACACGTTAGATAAAAAAGCTCATTATGTCGACGATAAGCGCCAACTTTAACTATCATTTTAGTTATCATTTTCATATCATAATTAAGGGCGTTTATTTGACTGTGATCGATTCTTACATTAGACAAAAGGAACGATCTATTGGCAATATCTGTATTTAATTATATTACATGCTGTAGCATGCGGGTTATTTTGGAATGCAGAATTTTTTTAGTTTTACAATTTTGTAAGTTGGGTGTGTATGTATGATCTCAGTACATATGTATTTGAAAAATATATTTGTATACACAATTAAATTGTTCGGACATTTGTACGACTGATGATAAAAAGATGTAAAAAGAAATGCAAGTTTTCGATATGTTAGAAAGGTTGAAACATTAGCTTTAATGTTTAATACAATATTTATAGCGAGAGAAAAGGAACTATGAAAAGAGATAGCTAAGAGATGCGGTGAAACTAGCCTAATAAAGCGAACAATAGGCCTAAAGCCGTCGGTACCTTATTTAAGTCAGTGTATATATCATACCATTAGTCATTTAAGGTTCAATAAATCATTATGTATACAATGCGTACATATACATATACATATATATATATATATTATATATTACACAAATTGTACACACATATTTATGATTACATCTATTATTATACAATTATACAAACAAAGGTATGTATAGTTATTATAAGATGGACAATGGATTGGAATAGAGCTAAATCTAACTCATTCGAATGATTAACGTTGTAAACCTTTTAATTTTAATAAATCTAAAGAATTCTCTCAGTTAGTTATGTAAAATCTACTTATTACGAATCTTTCTGTAGAATAGATCGAAAAATAGATTCTCATATCATTAGGCAAGTCATTTATTCCACGCTCTTCGATTATATATATTGCAATTATGCAATTATTGTGACAAACGTTTGTAACACTGATCTTTTAATACTATATGCCGTCGTAGCTCCCTGTTTGCTCTCATTTTTAACTTAATGTTTAACTTAGCTCAATGTTTAACAAAATTCGACATGGACGAGGAATGTCAATGCTGACAATACAATGACCATTTTATTTTTATTCGTACTTTGCTAGAGCAACGATTGCTCCAGCATTATTTTCTCAAAGCCCATTGGCGGCGTATAAATAAAGTTTTCTAGAATTAAGTCCAGGATAGCTCCGTCATCCACTGAAAGTTAAAATAATACAGATTATATGTAAAAGTCGATTGTCACACATGACATGTTATTTATTCACTAGAACAATAAATACCATATAACACTGGATAAATCCGTCCCTTTACGCCTATAACTGGAGCATTCATGGATTCTCCGTTCAAATAAAAATTCAACTCTACGTGATCGTACGATACTCCCTAGAAAAGAGATTTTTTTTATTGTTCAAAGGAGACTCCAATAAAAAAAAAAAAATCTTTAAGAATGAAATAGCATGTTACATACAATAACATCCCCTTCCTGTACAGGATTTTGAATCTTGTGAAGCTCCTGTTCGTTGTGCCTTATGATACCGTCGGAATCGAGCGCCCAGCTCTCCGAGTCCTTTCCTCCTACAGTGACATTGAGATTCGTGTCCCTCCTGGCTAGCCCGATACCCCATATACCGCCCTGCTGTATCTTCACTTCGAAATAACTTTTACTTTGAACGAGAGGGGCGTTTGTCAAGGCACCACCGCTTCCACATATTCTTAGACCATTTTTCACTATCACTACCTCATTTCCTGTATAAAACAGTACCGGAATCGTAAATGACATTTTCCTGTCAAGACACATCTTTTTATAAATTCAATATATATTCATAAATGTAAAAATTTCAGATTTATGCAGATTTAGACACAAGTGTGTAAAAGACTGTACTTATTAAGTCTTATGGTTTAATTCTTGGAGTTTTTGGTATCGAATGTTACCGTTGTAACGCATTGATTTTTATCTGTAATGTGTTATCTGACATATGTTTAGAAACCGATAAGGTCGTTTAAACATCAGCAAATTTTAATATATAAATATACTTTTAACGAAAACTTTACATTAACAGCAAAATCTCTAATAATTGCAGAATTATTTCAAAGACAGATATTATCTTGAAAGAGATAAATCGAAGAGGAAACGAAATGCAAATGAAATGGCATATGACGTTTTCCACGCGCGAGTAAACACATCGCTAATTAATGCTAATCGAGGCGATGCTCGTGATACAAGGTGACAGTTACCCATGTGAGTCGTGTCTAAGGCGATGGGGTTTCGTTCTCGTTTCGGTGCTTGAGTCGCGGCGAAGCCGAGGCCGTCGAAGCAGTTTCTCAAACAGCAGAACATTGTCCGCGACCGTCGGATTTCACGCTGACAGAATCTTTCAGAAACACGGCGACGGCGACATCGTAAGCCGCGAGAAAAGATTTTTCTTTCCCCTCCTTCCCGCTCGGGACGAACCGATTTTTCTATTATTCGCCGAGATTCGTTATTCTCTGCGATCGGCGCGAAAGTGGTGTTATGAGAATGGAGACGCGGCTGCCGGATTTGCGTGTTCGCTAACGGTGTGGGTAGCACCAGTCCTGGCAATCTCTCCCCGAATGATCACAATCAGCGTGAATTATCTCGGCGGAGTTTTCGTCGCCTGATACTTCATTATTCCCCTTTTCACATTTATTTGCGCGAAAATCTCAAGATACTCCGAAATCCCTCGACTTGACATAAAGCTCGCGTTTTGTGGTTAGATCTGATTAAGTTAGGTTAGGTTTCGTAACTTAAATGGCGATAAACAAATAAAACGATGCGCATGCACACGTCCTTAACATCACGTTCGAATATTTAGACTTATAAAATAAATGAGAAAAATCGACAAATTCCAGAATTTTACTAAAGTAAAAAATGTTAATCTGAAGTGGCATTACTTCAATTTTAAGAAAAATATTTAGCGACGTTCATTAAATCTAATACCACCGTTAGAATAAAAGGGATAATTATTTAACGATTTATTTTACATGCACAATTAGATTTTAGTACCAAAATGGTATTTATTTATTTATATTATACAAGAAAAGTTTATATCCGACTGGGATACAGCATCTGTAAAATAAAACGATCTGAATTAAACATCTCTGCCAATTCACACATATGAATTAAAATTACATTATTGCATATAAAATAAATAACGGAATGTATAGAAAAATGTACAGTCAAGTTTATGAACAAAAAAGTTTTTAGAGTCAAGCATAAAATTCAATGGAATAAATGTCTATATAAAATCACAATGTAGATTCTGTAACTTACAATTCTGATACGATGGCCCATAGCTTTGGCCGGCAGATTTCTCTTAAACTTAGCACGCACCGATCCACTTGCGCCATGGGGACGAGTGACTTTGCCCCAGATAGCCCTAACCTTTGTTTTCTTTGTAGTCTTACCGGGTACTGGAGTCTTGTTTTTAGCCTGAAACAATTTCACATACGAGTTAGTTATCGATTGTGAACAATCTTAGTAAATACTATACATTTAAAACGATAATAAATAAATATTCTACTATTAAAGCAAATTTTATAGTGGTATTAGAAAAAAATGTAAAATTTTCACCATTTTGTACCATTTTTGTTATATATTTTGTCACCTATACTATTGTTTGTTGCTTAAATTAATTCTATTTTTCCTTCTTAGAAAACCTATGTCAAACAAGTCTTACTTTATACACATAGACGCATCGTTTTCCTACATAGAAATCAGAGTCTTTCTTTGTGCCAGCGCCGTCAATTTTAAGCAGGGCAGTATGCTCGTGTTGATTGCGCAGTCCGCGTTTGTAACCGGTGAAAATTGCCTTTGCGTACAGACGCCCATGTCTCTTGAAGGGCCTCTTCCTCAGTGGCGTTTCCTCCGGGGCGCCTTCTTTTGTCTTGGGCGCTTTCGCTTTGCTTGTCATTTTCTAAAAACAATATAATGACACAATGAAAGCATCAACGATGCATAAAATATTCAAAAGAGAGGAATGAAAGAGGAAGAAAATGAAAAAAATTATGTCGCGGTTCACACATACGAAACTCACTTAACGAACCTTTGAGGTTATGTACAATGGAAATAGCGAGATAAAAAGACAGTAATTATTAACAATTTTTCAAAACGTAAAACACATAAAACAAAATATTTCTTTTAACGCAACGATTAAGAAGCGTAAATATTTGATGCAATTTATTTATTATTCTACACACGTTTCGTTGTCACACCGCGAACGCTAAATGCCACATGAAACGGATCGCGGTAATCCGCTGGAATCGCTGAGAATGAAGTAAAATATGATGAAGCAAATAACCGTAAGGTAGCTTGACACAACGTTACGCAAAATGTTCCTATTATTTATGTAAAAGATCAATTACATTTATTAAGTTTTTAGTATTAAATCTGAAAATATGTCAATGCAAAACATACCGGACGTTCTCCACGAACTAAAAGAAACGGGAATGAACTCACGCACTAACTTGTATCGCTGAAATACAGCGTCGCGCGTCAGCATAAGAAAGCATCTTAACGCATCGAACACGAAGCTCATACGATAATATTTCGTGATAATCTAAATCGGTGAAATAAGTAAAAACTAATTTGTTTATTCATTTTACTTAATTAAAACACATTAAATGAATTAATAAAAATAAATAGGTATTATTTAACAAATAAAAATTAACTTAATTTTTGTTTTATTTTTTATTTATGAACAAATTATGCAATTAGTGGGCGCGAATTATAAAAATACGCGATACCGACGAGATATTATTGAAAATAATCCTGGATAAATTTTTGTGATCATGAAAAATCGATACCCTCGATAATCCGAAGATAATTGTAAAATATTGATATTATCGACTATATTTTAGCGTATCGAAGATAATTTAAATCAATAAATATTTTAATTTATACTCAATCATTATATTTCATCGTCGAAAATATATCTTCTCACAAATAAGTATTTTGTATTTTCTAGATAATTGAATATTACAATCTACGAAATCTATTGGCTAATAATTATGCACGTATTTTTACATATTTCATTAAATAAAATATTATTAATTTAAGGTGATGCTGGAGCACATCAGCACTCGGCTCGGCTGACGCTCGAACTTGGTCGAGGTCGATAACAGAGATCGGAATTTTAAGC
>VBVR01004563.1:0-14154 GCA_011638315.1 Tetramorium parvispinum | reverse complement strand
GGAGTAGACACATATTAATGCGTATACTTTCATTCTGTAAAAGAATTTCCCAATCTATGAAAGCAATACGAAGATATCGTTTTACAAAAATTGTTGATACCGCGGATGGTTACAGGATCCCCTTAAATAAATTAAAAGGAATTTCGAAGGAATTCAAATTTAAGATTAAATTAAAATATATACGATGTTGAAAATTGTAAAATTACAGAAAATTATAATTCTCTTAGCCCGATTGCACTAATGTTATTTTGGCTTTAAGCGATACTTGAACATGTATTTATCTTCATTTTTCTTTCTAAATAAATAAAGACACACATCTCACTTAAAGCCGAAATAATGTTGGTGCAATCAAGCCTTAATGTGCTTTTACTATGAAAAGATTAACTAAAAAATTAATAAGAAATCTTTTGTTAAAAAAATATATGACAGATGAAACAAGCTAGATATAATTTTTGAAGATTGCTTCTGCAATGATGCATCACGCCATAGACGGACTTATTCAGCGATAAAAGGATGAACAAAACGGCGTAATATATCTATACTCCAAACTAAGATAAGTATGTCTAAATCTTACTTTAGTTAACTGTCCGTCGCCATCTGGATAGAAATTGTGACTTTTATATGGATCATTTGGATAAGATTCTAGATACTCCCTCTCTATTGTGCGATCACCGTGTCTGAACACCTGAAAATTTTTAATTTCAATTGTATTAGTTTTGCACTCGAGAAAGTATATTTTTTTGTAAAAAACACTGTGATTTTCACACATTATTACCGCGCTCACAAATCGTAACTTTGAATAATCATCTTCTTGATGAATAATTTTCGGCTCGTTGGAGGAATCCGGCATCCCTGACGTCGTTAATAAACAGGAATAAAATATTAAGGCGACGTTTACGAGACGTTGAAATTTCATCATCTTGTCGACTAAATGGCGTGAACAAGCTCAGATATTTCGAGATGATGAATCTACAATAAACATTGTTCTTGCACTTATATTTCAACACACAATTACAATAATTGTAATATAGTTTGCAAAGGTAATGATTGCTGGACGTTGGCTTTGTTTGAACTGAACGCTTATCGGATTTTGAAAAGTATAAACATGTACTAGACGGTTCACCTTCCATCCTGTGTTTTTGCGCGAATGTCTATTATTTAGCATCGTGTTTTTCATGCACATACACATTTGTATTTTTCATGTACATACACATTTGTGTGCGCTAAAAATTCTTTCAAGTATTTAATCTGTTTAGATTAGCATTTAAATTTTTAATAAATTTTACAAAAGACGGCAAAGGGGAATCCTTTTAGTAATTACGTCAGCATACTTGTTTACAAACTATTATATGTTTAATAATGTTACTAATGGGAGATAAGCCATGACCTCGAAATAAGCTGACAAACTTAGATAAAATGTTTGTCATACGATGTACTGCAGAGAAAATAATAATAGAGAATACAATCAGAGGAATGAAATTTTTACATTTATGTAAATGTATCTCTAAAACCATGTACGAGTTGCGGATTAATCAAAGTCAATGCAATATCCTCATCTCGATAAAAGATTTGTCCACTAATGTAATTGCAACATTTTTAATTATAATGTAAAATGTAAAAATTATAATGCAACTATATATAATTACTAATGTTTGTAAGAATTAATACGCGTGTGATTTTTTAATGTATAATAATTTTTTTTAAGAATCATTGTTGTAGAGTACGTTGAAGAGTTACTTTTGTAGAATTACTGTTTTATCCAGACATAATCTATATATTAATTAATATAACGTGCTTAATAATCTTCTCTGATGAACTTGTAACAAGGCAATCTTTATTGACATTTATAAGATAAGTTACTCTTGTTTGATATCTATAAAGATATCTGTTTAGCATTATACAATCGGAGCAAGGTATTATCGTATGAGATAACGCACTTAATCCTATGCTATTTTAAGATTTTAAGAAGCTATTAAAAATATCTTGAACATTAAAAATATGCTCTATTTTCTAGATTAGTATATTATCTTTATGCAACTGATATTATGATATAATGAGATTTCTTTTGTGATTTTGAGACTAAGCATTTTCTACTAAAGCAATTCCCGAAAAAAATTTTATTAGCAGATTAGATTCATTTAATAAAAACAAAACAAATAATGCAAAACTTAATGATTCCTCTAGATTAAATAATGCACAAATTTTATCTGCCATTTTTATCGTCTTCGATCATTATTATAAATATTTCGACAATCGGAGAAAAAGAAAAGAGTGTTTAAATTTTATAAAGTTGTTTTAAAGAGATACTCAGATTTGATGTATATATGAATTGTTATAATAGAAAATTAGATCCATTATTAGTAGAGCGATAACTTAAAAGCGATATTTTACAATTGAGGTCACACTACTGGCAGCGACAACGTAATAGTCCTTCGGACAACTTTTTAAGCGTATAATGTTCGAAAGAGTAAAAAGAATCGAACTTAAATTCAATGAATTTAAAATATATCACCTCTCATTAGAAGAACTTACCGTGTAAGGAGTTTAAAAGCGAATGAGGAAAAGTATAAAGTAGTTTCGGACCGCACAGTGGCTAACTTTCCTTCTAAGTTTAATACTGATGAACTACGCGAATGCCTGAATAAGAATATGAATACCGAATAAATGGATGTACTTGCAATAAGGTTTTAAAAAATGTAAAAAGTAATAATAATTATACACGGCGATCAAAATTGTAAAAAAATTGATATCGTTGTCTCTTTTATACGTTAAATAATAAAATAGACTATTTTTGATTAAAGCTCTTTCCTTAGTAATAATTTGGACTATTGTGGACTATTTTTGCGCCTTTTTGAAAACGTTTTAACGCTCTAGTGAAAGTAAAGTACATGTCTCTTAATCGATTTTATTAATTTATCATTATTGGAAAATCTCTGTGGTTCATTTAATTTTAAAAGTTCAAAAATTTTGATCTTTTTTATTTTGTTTACTACTTATTTGTTTTTATTTTGTCTATTACTTATTAATTAAGGTATCATTTTTATAAAACAAAAATTAAAGTATTAGACAGATAAAGTATCGGTGTTAGTAATTATCCTTGTTATCTCTTTAAAATTAATTAATTAATTAATTATCGTTATGTCTTTATATAATAATCTCATTTCGTGTTAGTTTTTAATAATACGCAGATATTTTTCAATTAATTGAATTCATTGAAAAATAATATAGTAGAAATAAAATATGCTTAAGATATTAACAAAATATTAAATTATTTTACTATTACTTGGACTAATATTTAAAGTATATTTTGCATACTTACCTGCAATATTAAATTTTGACTTTTGAAATATTCAAAAAACTTAATAAATTTCTATAATAATTTATTCTCTATAAAAATACTTGCACTATCATCATTTTAACGACAAAGAACCGAATGAAGAACTTGAATTTTCTTTAGCGATACAACTACTTGTTTGCAACGAATTGACTGTCGCACTTTTACAATACACGAATTTCTTAAGACCCTGCAGTCGTTCGACTGACTTGAGTAGCTAAAAAGCTGAGTGATAAAAACGAGAAATGTATGATAAAAGCGAGAAAAAATAGTGAGCTGTACTCACAAACATAAGATTTAAAAATGTCCATTGAAAGTTCTGAATGAAATGCAATGCGGAAAGAAAAGATTTTGCTGTCGTAGAGAAATCATTAATGCTCTATTGTATAGCTTAATATGAAAACACTTGAATATCATTACTGTAATCAATTATATTATATATTACAGTAACACTTGTTTTATCGAAAAATCTTGTTGAATAAATCAATATTTACAAAAATCCAAATTTGCTGCTAAGACAAATCTAATTCGCCGCTAAATAGTCCATTCATGATAGAATCTTGCAAAATTATTCTCAGCAAATGAAATTAAAATTCTTAACAAATCTGACTGTGTGAAATCTGACGATACTTGCAACGATGACATAAAATATGCGAAAGAAACCAGCGAAATCTTTTCTTTTTGTATACATCGAACAAGATGATCAAATCACTTAGGTGTCTTTTCAATCTTTACCTTTAAAATTCTGAAGAGAATTGAAGAAAGATTAAGACTGGTAAAGTCCAAAGTTGTGACTGTGAGTTCTTATACTTTTCATGTAACGAGACAAACGATTTCTTTGACAGCTATGCACTATCAATTCATTATATATATATGGATCTACCTTTTCTAACGTCTATGCATTTCTCTTTCTTCCCCGCGTATAATCTTCCTTCGTCTCCGCCTTAATACGTCACAGCTTAAATAGACTATTTTATCTCTGATAAATTCTATCTTAATCGTTTTCCCGAGAATTCGTATTTTCTTGTAATTACAATAGAATTCTCAAGAATTTTCAACTCCATCATCCACAACATTCTAGCCACTACGTCGCAGACGGCTTTTCAATTATTTTTTATATTCTTAATTTTTTATTGAATCGATTATGAAGCAGAACTTCATATAAAATCTTTACAATCTATTTAAATATATTAATACTTACGATTTAAAAATATATGTACCTTTGTATAGCACGTACATGTACGTTTTATATCATATAAATGAATTAGATTTTTAGAATAAAATTCAATTATTTATAGCTTGACCGATTTGAAAAATTTCTATTTTGATACAAGTTATATTTTAATGATTTGATAAACATTTTATCACAATAGAAATATAAGCTTTGTTCCCGAGATCTTATTTACATCGTACCTCACTCTCTTGCATACGTTGAATTTCCAGTCATTCTCAGTATTATGTCGGATTATAATATAATCATCGTACAATGTTTTCAAATTCTAGGAAAGATAAATATTGCAAATAACTTGTGCATCGATGTTGTAAATTTTACAGTTGATTATCTGCATGATCATAAATCGCGCGTGGTATATATGTGGTATTAATTGATATCAAGAATGCGAAATTACATTATTTTGAAAGTTCAAGATATTCATTCATGTGTCCCCTCCATCGTGTATCGCTCGAATCTTTCCGCACGCTGAATGAACACGTGTACATGACGTGTGTATACATTGCGATCTGTCTCTCTTTAAAATACCCGAGTAGAATAATGGCGCAAGCAGAGCAAAGCCTTCAAAAATTCACCGAGTTTGATTACGATATCGCTCCTCTTTGCCTGCACACATGGGCACGATTCTATGCGGATGTATCTACCCAAGTATTTTCTCATTTTCGTGGATGGAATCTATGTCACGTATATAAATAGTGGCTATTTCGGCATCATAGCTCTGCAATTTTCATTCCGACTCGCGAGAATATGCCGGTTTTTATCCTCTATGAAGATCAAGCGCAACGTCAAGTCGGAGAAAATTTAAAAAAGCGCCGGCTTATCAACTCTTTTACGTGGTACACTGTATATGATACATAACTTCAATTAGCGGTACAGTCTGTACATGCAGATTTCTCATGGTATCCTTCGTTTCCATTTCACATCAGGAAATTAATCTGAATATTGTAATTTGATACTTTTACTGTTAGAGAGGAAAAATTTATCATTTTTATCTCTCATTAATCACTATTTAACACAAGATAAAGTCCTAAAACAATCTTATCGAAAAAAGATTTATCGATGACAGATGATCGAAAGAATTAAGGATCAAATGCCCAAAGCTACGAAGACGAACAACATTTTCATAGAGAGATTGGTTTCTCACTGTACAAAATAATTCACCTCATCGTCAATAATTTTTTGTTTTAAAAGTCAGAATTGTTATTTAGTAAAAACATCAAGAAGGAATTGCAATTTTCGAAAATTGTACTGTGTTAATACTTTTTTCATTTCAAATTACAAATTATTATTCATCAAGTTACGAAAATAAAAAGCAAGAAATGGTAGAATCTTTCCGTACGTTTTCATTATTATGGAATTCAATTTGTAAAAAAATTATTCATCTCCACTGTTGGAAAACATCCTCTTGATTTTGCGGTTAAAGACTGCATTAATTTCGGAGATATTACGTGTTGTTAACAAAAGAGTAATACATCATGAGAGAGCACATCACGGTGAACGTGATGCGACGCGACGCGACGCGACGCGAGGCGTCGAGGCACGGAGATACGGCGACAAGGATCGAAGGTAAGTAATTAAAATGGAATCCGACCGCATCGTAACCGCCCGCGGAGGCAGGGGCGGTGAGTCGAAGGGGTGACTACGACGTGCGTAGAACATCCCTCGGTCGAATGGAACTGCGATTACAATTCGAGAATGCTGCCGAACCCGGTCGAAAACCGGTTATATCTGCTCGCACGCGGGTCAACTGCCAGCACGAGAGCCAGCCCCGTTTACTTCTCCGCTTCTCTATCCGTTTGCTCTGGCGCCGTATCCTACCTTACTCCAATATCCCGTGCCTTCCCCTTTCCGCGACTTCATCCCTGTCCGGCTCCCCTCCCGCTTCTCTGTCTCTCTTATTCACCTCTCCTTTCACCCTCCCCGTCGCCCCGACTACGGCAATGGAATTCGAATTGTAATTTCTAACTGCGCGACTACGCACGAGCCATTACCTTGCCCCGTTCGAAATTCGTAAACGGATTGCGGATTCCCGGACTTCCACGCGGCTCGCACTAAGAATCCATCCCATCGGGGCTTCCGTGCCGAATATGCATGATACGTGCCGCCCGGGGGAACCGGGGCTTTTCGTTCGGCTCGCCTTGTGTCATATTTCGAGTTGTATCGATACGGCATTTCGTATTTGCGTCATTGCTCCCGTCGAATTGCTTCCGCGGCTGCATCGCCGTGTTTGAATCGCTCCCCAGTCGTGAATACGTCCTTCGCCGATGTGATGTAGCTATTTGCCAATCATCACACTAATGGCACTCCTATTATTTAATACCGTTCATTATACTCACTGTTTCATCAGAGTTACAGTCAAAGCCAGCACTTTAGTAATTGTATCAAGAATACTCACTAAAGTAATGAACAAATCGTCAATTGTGTAAAAAAAATTCTCTTATAATATTAATTTTCTCATGCAAAGATCATGGATAGATCTTCTAGGAAAAAAAATTTATTTATTTTATAATGTTTTCTTTAAACAATCTATATATATATATATATAATCTTCGATGAAAATCTATTTCTAATTTAAGAAGACTATTCCCTTATATTAGGCCATTCTTGTTCAGCGGTGATTGCTACATCATTAGGAATAACTTGTTCGTTGTCCCGGAAAGTAAATGTAGACTACCCGTATGGAATAGCGCGCTAACTTCTTCTGATATCAAATATAGCCGAGTATGTGAAACTTTCGGTCGTCCAGTAAAGACATTTTCTTTCCCTCTGCTATAATCGAGATAACGAATCCTCGTTGAGGGAGTACGATTATATCGATCATTTCATCGTACGTGACACACGGTAACTTCGTGTCTTGTGCACCCTGCCCCTTCACCTCTTCTGTTCCTTCTTCATCCACTGGCTTTTATCAGAAATATCTATTGCTCATCCATCTTTAAGAGTAATTAACAAAGCAAAGTTTTAGGAAAATATATTTTTATCTTCCCGATGATATAATAAAACAGTTGAAAAAGCTAAATTTTCTCTTTTTAGTATTTAATTTCTTACCAATGTAATTAAGGCTATAAATATGCTGTAATAAAGATTTTGTTGCATGATATTTGATAAAAGTCTTAAAAAAGTTTAATCTAAGATTATGTACTTGCTAATAGCAAGATATGGTTTTTCTGGAAAATTAATTAAAATTTACCGGGTTAATTCATACTTACTCATTTCGTGATACGATGAGTTCCTGGCGATTCTCTCAAGGAGAAAAGAACACCCTGACAATGCGGCTGAACGAAAGAGAAGCAGGCCGTTAGGGGAAAGAGAAGCACGAATGAATGGCCGACGAAAATACCTGGCGAGGCGGCCGCTCGCCATGGTTATTACGAGGTAACGTAAAAGAGACTAAAGAAAGAGAGAGAATGAGAAAGTACAAGTTGAGAGTGAATTTAATTCATAATCTACTGCAATACCTACTTGCTGGCAACTCAGCTCATCAAGATTTCAGAATGTCTTTCTCTTTTTCCTTTTCGACCGTGACAAGCTTGCCCTCTGAATATCTCATAGACTTTCAACTTCACCTCGTTGTGGCAATCGATGTGACAATCAGTCTATTTTGTAAAACTGCCATATATGTCATGACGATATCATCTTTATAATAATTTTTATTAATATAGTCTCTCTCTCTCTCTCTCTTTCTCATTAAAAATAAAAATATAGTACAATATTTAAATAATTATGTAAAATAAGTATTGTCAGCTTGTTCTTCGTCTCAACATTAAGACAAACTATGATAATTATCGAGTGAATTAGATCTATGTTCTGATAATGATATATGAAGCTTTCGTATTAGACTATTAGGATGTTTGCATTTGAATCAATACTCCCGCAAATATTATCTACATCTATAACATACAATCATGAAATGACAGACGTAGGAAGAGCGTGTATAATACGTGGCGCGTGTGGCAAGAATTCCGGTATATTGAAGTCGAACAAAACGAACGGTGCCCGATTAAGCGCCGCTAAACTTCGCCGCCGTCCCGTCCCAATTCTCGGACGGAATAGCGTGGTTTTAATTAGCGACTGCCGAGCGAGCTTACGGGCTTATAAACTGATAGTAACTTGTCGGCGGGGGAAACGTCGTGTTACGCGTAAAATGATTCCGCAAGCCGCCTTGGGCTGCACGCGTAATTAATCCTCCGGTTAGTATGCCGACCGGCGAGTCGCGGCTTGTTATAACATTCGCGACAATAAACGGCGAAATATTGCGCAAAGGTTGACATATTCCCCGCACGCTTCCACCGATCTCCTTTATACAGCGCGACGTGTATCCGTTATCTTCACTCTACCGACGTATCCGACGTTGTTGAACTTTCATGCCATCCCCCTACGGAGCTGCCGCATAAACACATAGTCGGCCTGATTTAATCCGTCGATCGTAGATAGCGTCTCACTTCGTGGATTCACCACGCGACCCGAATGTTACGAGCACCCGGTACCTTTTCCTCAACACCTCACTGGATAGCTCTCCTCCTCCTCCTCCTCCTCCTCGCCCACCGACCCCTCTATTTAGCTTACCCATGGCAAACAGAATCATGCGTCGGGGGATGAAACGTTTGCGAAGTTCCCCCGTAATCCGTTGCGTTTCAACCTGTGGTTGGTTGCAGAGTTGGCTGCTTAACCAGAATAGGAAAGTAAAATTGTTACGATAAACGAATTATTAATTGTCGATTGTTAATAATGAATGAATCAATTAATTTAGGAAGAGCTGTCTCATATTTCTACCAAAAGTGGTAGAGACAAAAGTTTGGCGTTTCGTTCTTTGTTATTCCACCGTGACATTCAATATATTTATATTTCACTTATGTGAATATCCATATCGAGCACAACGCAACGGCATGAAACGGACTCGATATTTTTGGCAAACATGTAATTTACCTTGTAATTATTTCCTGTCGATTGTGTTGAATGGATATTCAGCCAGAAAGTTTTTGATGTCGATTTATATTTATGAATCTGATTACGACATGTTTTAGAGAGAAAGGATGTATTAGAAATTGAAAAAAGCTGAGGAAGAGGGATAACTGGATAAGAAGATAATCGCGATTCATAGAGTTCTTACGTAACCCTTCTTTTATTACATATGTCGAGCATATTCACAAGAATGTCTCGATTCTTTTGGTTTTCTTGTAAATAACAACATTCAAATCAACGTCGCAAAGCATAAATATTATAATAATATATATATTATATAACATATATATATTTATGTATGTATACCCAATATAGTCCCCCGTAATTCGTATATTTATATATTTGTATTTTCATATTTATAATTTGCGTTATGTATACATATATACCTTCGCGTTTAATACGTCTCATCACGCACTTACAACGCTAAGACGACGAGTTTCTTTCTTCGTTTTTTTTTCTCACGTCGATCCGCATTTTTACTTTTAGAGGCTACGATCAAAATATCTCTCGCTAAGATTTACCCTTCTTGCGCGCTTCTCCGCGCGTGAGAAACGACGGCGAAAGTACGAAAGAACTGAAAAGCGGAAATTCGCGAAACGGAAAAACGAATTAATGATACCGGTGTACGTGACACGTCGTACACTATCATCGCCGGCTGCGAAGCTTACTCTACGTGTGATTCTTATCACTGGTGTACTTCTATTTACAGGATTCGCCAATGACGGGTTCAACGTTCGAGCATCCTTAGACCGATAATTCGAATAATTCGCGTCACCATTTTCCCTTAGCCGTTTACAAATCTCATTAAAATCGTTTGATTATAGCAAGAGTTTGGAGGTAACTCTCTCGAATACTATTTCTTTTTTGTTTACATACCTTCCTAGAATAATCCACTGTCTCTCAATTTCATTGTTTCCGCGTGTGATTCGTGAGTCCGATAGCATGGTTTTTCGTTTTTAAATTCATGGGATTTAAATTGAGATTTAAAAGAATTGAAAATGAATTCTATATCACCACTACGGATACTAACGGAAAATGGCACTACGCACTAGTATTACAAACAAGGAGTCACTGTCGTTTCACATGCAGTCACATACACGCATCATGTACAGACACATGTGCGATACAGATTCTACATGCGTTATGTGCAGTATCGGTTCTTAATGGGCGGTAACTTCAAAGTTTGAATATGCCTGAAAAAAATATATCTTCACTTTGTTACATCTGAATTTTTTAACGAAACAATTTGAGATATTAAAACAATTGTTCTGGATCTTCAAGTTTTTCATAAAATTGCAAAATATAGTACTAATTAAATCAATTACATAACAAAACTTTTAAACGTTATTTAATCAGAACGTACCTATTAGTGTTGCAATAAAGATTCACTGTACCAGGATAATAGATAAATTCATCTTTGTGTTTGCGAGAGGAAAGCGTTTGCATTTATCTCTCTGCAAAATTGTATAAAATTAATAAACAGAACGTTGTATGATGAGATTAAACCACATTCTATGCTAAAGAAAGTCAGTAATAATTAATAATAATATTAAAAGAAACTTTAGAGTATTTACGTAATAATTCTGATAGCGAGCATTAGTATTGGGTCTAAAAATTCATTTAAGCATCGACGTATCGAATGCAACCGATATATTGCCACGCAATATATTGCATTTAATTGCTTTTTTTTATTCATTTTTTCTCAATTTTACTTTTGCCAAACAGAAACTGTTTATAATGTATCTATGGAAATGCTTTTTAATGAGAAATATTGGCTAATCGTTCGTGCGTAAATGCGCGCAATAAATACGCTTTAATCGACAAGCCGGGAAACAATCGTTCTCGTAGCGTTGACCAGATCGGGATTTGAATTCGTTGCAAGTAATCTCTACAGATTGCAAACGCTGCGATGCTCTAAAGGCGTGATCCCCTCATGTTAAATGCTTATGACTTTTAAGATCGCTAGTCTCGCGAATGATACGATTACAGACCTCATCAGAGTAAGTCTGCGTAATCCCTAAGTCGACCCGTTCCCTTCTTTAATCCATGGCGGGCATTAACTCCTTTGCGCGCCGAGTGCAGGGACTCTCTCGAACCTGTTGCTTTAAACAAGATGTACGCTGAATAATGGATATTCCTAAGTAGTTAGAAGTCCGCTTAAAACCCGGTACGGCCGGGCCGGCCTCTCGCGACCGCTCACGAATAAATCGCAATTTGATCAATTAACACGTAAACAAATCGACCGCGCGACGCAACGGCGTGAAACAGGCTCGATATTTTTAGCAAATATGTAATTTACCTTGCAATTATTTCCTGTCGATTCCGTCGAGTGGATATTCAGCTAGAAAATTTTTGATACCGATTTATGAATGTGATTATGAAATGAAAACACGTCGACGTTTCGCTATGTCGGATGGAAAGTTAGAGCGCATATTTCTTTTCGCTGGTATAAATTGCTTATCGTTAATGCTTATGAAGTAATAAAAGATAACAGATAAAGGTAAATATTTCAATGATATGCTTAAAGCTTCTGATCACCGCTGCCGCCTGGGATTATGACGTCAGACGTGCGAGAAATGTAAATCACACTTACATCAAAATATAAATTTTCTTCATACGCTACTTTTTTCACAAAAATTACCACAGCATCATTAAATAACGTAGATAGTAAAATATGAAAACTTCTTTTTGCAATGGCATAAATAAATATAATTTTATCTACATGCGTTCTACATTTTGAGAGAAAACGGATTTTACAACATTTGATCTAGATTTAGTACTATTTATTAATTCACAGGCTGAAAACAGTGTTTTCGACACATTCCATAAATATTTTCTAGTTAAGATGAGTTTTAACGTGCAAAAGAATTAATTTATCTCGTACAGTACCAAAAGCAAGATAAATTTAAACTTCCATTTCTGGTCGATATGATTACGCACAAAGTGATTCAAATTATAATTAAATAAATGAAAGACGCCTGCATATAATGCGAAAAAAGGATTGCGGCATTCTCAGAATACCGGAGCAGAATGCCGAATTGATTCGAAAACGTTTGCACCTAAGTAGTATTCGATTTCTTGTTACGATATATCTCCGTTTCTTTCGTTACCGCAAATTTTCTATTTTCTCCTTTCTCCTTTCTTCCTGCTCGTACTTTCTTCGACTGCCTCTCCAGATGAGAGCAACTTCTCCGTACTAAATCTGACGTTTTAATCTCAAGTATCCAGATGGGATCCGTGATTTCGTACATAAGGAGGTAAGGGAAGGAACGAGATGGAAAGAATCGAAGGATTTAAGATGTACTTGGCAGAACGGGGAAGTTTGCCGCGGAGTAAAGAAGTGGAATCGATCCTGGAGATAATACACGCACTTTTTTCGCACTTATGCATTTAAATTAAAGAGGAAGGAAACGGCAGATGCTTAAGGGCTGTCGAAACTGAGATGAGTGACTATGTCCATGGAATAGAATCTGATTCAGATGTCGATGGAGAATTAACGTTGCTCAAAGCGTGACTAACACTCACGACTAACACTCCTCGAGATACGTATCGTCATGACGAATCTCCGAGCTCGAGCGTTTTTTACGTTATTGACGAAATTGAGAACCCTCACGCATCGATCGTACGAACGAGGGAAGAAAACTATTTTGTGGAGGGAGGGGGGGAGGAAGGGAAGGGAGGATGCAAGTTTAAAAAATGTTGAAAAACTAGCTGGCTCGGTGAAACTTTAATTCAGTATTAAGCTCGAACGATTTCGTTTGTTTTGATATTCCGGAAATGTCAGTTAGTTGCGCGACTAAAATACTCCCGTGTAATATAGTTTAAAAAACATAACGACTCACTCTCACACACGTTCGGGATCACACTCGCTCGCGGAGACGAGATCACTGGTATTTGTTGTGGTTGCGTCATTGTTAACGGCGTTATACAATATATTACACTGAAAGCGATAGTCGTTGCACTTTGTTAATACCCTTTCCTCTCGTTCTCGTTGCTCCACCTCCCGGTGGTGCGTGTCTCACCCCTCGTTCCCGGGTCCTATGACGCACGATCGTTGAAGGGGAGATCGATGAGGATTCGTTCGCTCCTAATTCTTGGCCACTCGTGGACTGTCGTCTCGCTACACTAACTTGGCACGCGTAAATTACTCTCCGTCATTTAATACGGACGCTAACTACTCCAGTCAGTCTTTGTGTCACTTCTGTGTGTAATTGTGGTGTGAGCGCGGGTGCGCGCGGATGTAACTGTGTGTGAGTGTGTCTGTTCGTGTCGTTTGACTTCTAATTTTCATTCTTTTATTTTCATTTTAATTGAGTCTGTTAATTAGGAAAACCAACACCGACGGCGTATCAATGACGAGGTCGTCGTTCGCTTTCTTTTTCTTTTCGGATCTTGCTTATCGAATTATCGTTATGGCCAGAGTAATTAGTAACAGCGTCACGGTCGTCATCACGCCCGTTGCTGAATCTGAAATTAGACAAAATATTTCACTGGTTAAGATTGACATGTCGAGCAATACGAGAATTTTTTATAGAAGCTACTCTCTAAAGTAGAATCAGTGAAAATATCACTAATTGATACAGTAAAATAGGATTTCACTGAGAATCAGTGAGTATTTCACTTAACT
>VBVR01004562.1:0-14153 GCA_011638315.1 Tetramorium parvispinum | reverse complement strand
CATACACACACACACACACACACACACACACACACACATACATATATATATATATATAATGTATATGTATATATATAATCATATAATCATATATTCATCCATTCATCCAATATATCCAATATATTATATATACTCTGGAAGGCGACAGTAGAGAGACTACTGAAGTAAATGCATAATAATATACGCAAAGAACGAAGACATCGATTTTGAAATTTCCTTCTTGCCAATCGTCTTATTCTTTTCTTTATTTTCTTTTCGTAAAGACCGTACTTCTTCTCCACGCGCATTTTTCTATTCAGTTTTGTCTTTTCTTTGACAGCTATTCAGATTCATTTGATGAATCAGTATCTATGCTGCATTTCCTTTTCTTTTTTTTTATAATATCCTTTACAATGTAATGCGACATACGATCAGCAACCGCGTAGAAATATATCGAAGAATTTCGCGTAAAATCCTAGTGAGATCCAAAAACGATAGCGTTTTCGTCATGAGAATGCTATAGCAAGATTCAAAGATAAGGAGATAGAGCGAGAGAAAGAGAGAAAAAAATGGATAGAGAGCAAAAGAGAAAGATATGAGTGAGAGAGGGATAAAGAGAGAGAGAGAGAGAGAGAGAGAGAGAGAGAGAGAGAGAGCCCTGAGTGATAAGGAAGATGAATGACGAAGAGGAATGAAGTGAAGAATGGACACGAGCCTAAGAAAAAAATATTTGCTTAAACATGTTGCACAAATTCCGGATTGAGATACGAGAAACCCATAAATTCCGTCTGGTCCAAATTCATCATGAACAACTTATCCGTAGGGGTCAGATCTGTCTTCTCCGAGGTAAATTGCTTGTCGAAATTACTCACATCCTTACGATGTTGCTACAGAAACAAGAATAAGTTGTTTTAGATCTTTTGTTTTTAAAAACGTCTGCAGCAATACTCACAAAAATACTCACAATTTTTGGCTTAAAAGGTGGCTGCACCTCGCGATTCTCTATCTTTTCCCAATCGATACGTCGGAAAAATGCATGGCTTCGCACGTCGTCTTCACCACGCATTCCACAGCCTAGTCTCTTACTTGGATTCTTCGTGAGAAACTGCAACGAGCGAATTTTGTGCGTGAGCTAAAACGAGCTAGATACGTATTATATGTATACATATCGCGTACGAATAGATTACATTTTTGTTAGAAAGTTTTATTGTCGTTTTTAATTTTCAGAATTATTTACAAATCTACAGAGTTTACATAAAAAAATGTTCAATCAGAAAATTATTGATATGATTGAATATGATTTAATTTTAATTAATAAACATTGCAACTCTAGAACGTGTGGCAATTTTTTCTGAAAAAATTTCCACTGAAGGAAAAGGAAAGGAATTTTGTGTAAAATTGTAAAGGTCCTTTTTTTTTAAATAAGGAATATCTAAATAAATCTCTTCGTATATAAGTGTCTAAAGTTATTTAAATTGCAGAAAGCTGTAGAGCTAATACGATAATAATATAGAAGACATGCGTACCGCTTTACAAACTTCTTTGGCTTCTTTAGACAGACTCTTCGGGTAACTGACATTGTGGTCCGTAATCGCGGAAAAGAGTTCATCCTCGTCCTCGCCGTCGAACGGTGGCTGACCTACTAACATCTCGTAGAGTAATACACCATAAGCCCACCAGTCCACGGATTTCCCGTAAGGTTGATATAGAATAATCTGCGCAGAGATGAGAAACTCCGACGAGGTAAGACAGTTCCCAATGTCCGGGCTTCCACTTATTGGATATCTCAGAATTAGCGAAAATATACAACATTCTTACAATATTTAAGATACATATAACGATGTAATATCTTTTGCAAAAAATCAAGAGCTTATCTCGCAAAATTAAGTAATACACAGTAACATCTATCGCGTTGAAATTTCGAATTGAAAATTGATTGTATATTTCAGCAGACAACTTTAATTTGAAGCTTCGTTCGCAGGATACGGCATGTGTTGAAATTAGAAAAGTTGTGAGTTGAAAGAGAATTTTTCTGCACGTTCTCTGTCTGTCGAGGAAGGAAAAAATTGATGATTTGAAATTTCGCAAGAAACACGATATATACCCATCACACATAGTATATGTATCTATCATCCGCAACATCTTGCACTGTTTTAATAAACACCTACCTCAGGCGCTATGTAATCGGGCGTGCCGCAGAAGGTCTTGGTGGTCTTGTCACCGGTAATACCTTCCTTGCACATGCCAAAGTCTGCGATTTTTATGTGACCATCCTGATCCAGCAAGACATTGTCGAGCTTGAGGTCGCGGTAGACGATGCCGCGCGAGTGCAAGAAGAATAAGCCGATCGCTATCTCGGACGAATAGAATCTGCAAAGAGCGGTGCAAGCGGTAAAGCGGCGTAAGGCCGACAAGATGTACTTTATCGAGATGAATCGTGACGATTCTGACATCAGACAATCAGAGAACGAGACAATCTTGTGTGAAACTCCAAGACGCGAGACGCGAGAATGCGGAATAAAATATTAGACAGAAATCGTCACACATTACGGACGGTGGTTAACGAGTAAAAATTGAGGGCGCAACGACGATAACGATGAGGGGCATGACACATCCTCCCGGGTACAATCGGCTCTCTCATTTCGGTATTCGGAACGTGTTGAGAAAGTTCGACAATGTGTGAATCGTTCTTGTCGTTCCTCGGCGTTTTCACGTCCACGTCCACGTCCACGTCGTCGTCTCTCACGACGCTTTAATAGAGTTAAGGATATCGATCCGCAAGTTAAAGCGGAGCATGTTCATGAACACTAAAATACTCACACTGCCACCGGCTCTTTAAATTTGCCACACTGCTGTATTTGGTACATCAGATCGCCGCCGTTCACGTATTCCATCACAAAGTACAGACGATCCTGAAGTGGAAAGCAGAAAGCGGATCTTTGTAAGCAAGTGTTTCACTTAATCTTTCATTGCGTTTCGCAATGTATCAATTCGTGAATACAACAAGAGCTGTATGCCTCTTTGCTCAACGTTTCTCATCGCGGAAATTTTAATAGGAAACTTAACAAGAGCGGATTAATCCATTTTATAATAATGTTTAAATCGAACTTTGACAAGATAAATGAAAGTTTGATTCTTTTAATATATATAATTAAAAATTGAGATTTTGATTTGATAGAATTCGCTCTCTCTCGCTCTCTCTTCGATAAATTAGTTTTAAATATAAATATATTCTCAAGGTGGTGTTTTAACATCTCTTTTAAAAATTGTATACGACAGAAAAGATTTTAGGTACCTATAAAGATAAGAAACAAATGCAATTGTAGGTACAACGTTGTAATTAAATATGTATTGTATATATAAAAGCAAAAAGCAAATAGCAAAAAGAAAATAAGTATACTGTGCAATGATGTACCATTGTCTGGAAACAAGAATGCAATTGCACCAAGAAGGGCGGCTTGGTCGAGAGCGCGAGTACACGTTTCTCGACCATTGTACATTCCACATCGTCGTCCTGGATAATAATGTCCTTCTTCAAGATTTTGATGGCGTACAGCTCATCGGTACCCTTCCTCTCCGCCAGCAAGACCTTAAATTAATCAATTCCATCGAGATCCGCAACCTATCGCGAATGCGATCTATCGGGATAAAGCAGCCTTCTCAAGTTTATCAAAACATACCTTGCCGAAGCTACCTTTGCCAAGGACCATTAAGAAATTGAAGTCGCTAGCTCGTATCAGATCGCTCTTGCCCATGTTGTGTGGCACATCCTTGTCCTGGCTCGTGTGTGTCTTTTTCGTCACCGAAGTTTTCTGAATAAGGTAAGCGAAAGGCTCGCGGTTGTGTAAGAACCATACCAGAAACTGGCGGCACGCATTTATTCAACGTCATTTATACAAAACATGGGAGAAGTAAGTAAAAATCGTAAGCCAACTTTTCATGTTACTTCAAATATCATTAAAAATAAAATAAATAAAATAAATTGATAATTTATCGTTAAAATCATCTTTATTGAAAAAGATGATTTCAACTGAAGGAATTATTTCACAAAACTTTCCATCAACACTCGATTAACACGTGCGTGATTTACTGTGCATTTAAAAAAATAAATACCCGCATTTTGGTTTTAAGCTCGGCGAGGTCGACGCCCTCCTCAGGAACAGGTACATTGTAGAACTCTCCTTCCTCTTGAGTGAGGAGCTTGAACCACCCACTTGCAGGTGCTTTAAGAAGCTCCGATATGCCAAAGGATAGGGATCCCATAAAATCGTTTCTGGATGTCCGATCCCAATCCCACACCTCAATCAACAGCCGTCTATCTTTATCCTCCGGTTTGAGATCGCTAATAGTAAAAGCCAGATTGCTAAGCGCTGCTTTATCTTATGGAATCCTTGCAATCTTCCCCAACTCAATCTCAAGATTGCTTCCTTCCTATTTCGACTTATGACTTTGTAATTTGTCGCAAGATGATAAGAGAGCTTGACATATTATAGAATTCTGTATGATTTATTTAAACAACTACTGCATAGTTCACCAACAAAACAGATCGATACGTTGAAGAAAATTAGTGCACTACAAATATTTATTAATTCAATACAATTTACATACAATTTAAATGACATTTACAAGATAATGTGCTTAAAAAGTCGGCTTAAAAGATTTCGCGAGTCTCACTTTATCTCAATGTGATTTCAATTCGCTAAATAAATGGAATCACATTATTATTTCAAGTTACATAATGCTCAAGCTTAGTAGCTTTATTGCTAGATAGATTAGTCGAAAGGAAGCATCTCGAAACGAAGCTTGATGAAGTTTAGGTAGGAGAATATTTCAATTTTCGGGAATAAAGATCTAATTGGTCAATGCTCTCGATTAGCGAGTGAAGGAAACAACTTACAAGATGATTGTCTCGTTCCATTCTGGATTTAAGCACGACTTGATTGTCTTTGTTTTCTTCTTCACGTTGTCCGAATCGGGGATTAGCTTCAGCTTAACGTAGGGATCCGATAGCCCATTCGGATCCATCGGAATGAGATTTCGTCCCTCTCGCACTGCGAATGAACAAATTGAAATATTTCTCGGAAAGAATATTTCACGAAAAGGGGAAGGCGTGAGTTAGCTGCGGCGCATGCACTTGTCCGAAAAAGACGAGGCTCACATACTTTGGAAAATGACAAAATTAACAACCGATTGTTACAAATGTTTGCAAAGATGCACCGATTATCAAATATTATACAATTGTAAGCTTTCAAACACATATATGTATACACTTTATCGTCTTTCGTACTCGCAGTTTTGTATGTCTTTTCATACTATGTAAAACGTTCTTCAAGCTCCCTTCACTTCTCGTACCCTCAACTTTTTTCTAAAAATTCTACTTTAGAAACCCTTTCTTAAATTAGAAGAAAATCATTATGTAATTTCCATCTTATACATGTATATGTATTTCACGCCAAATGTGCGTTTGACACTTTATGTGCAAAATTTAGTGTTTAATCAATAATCCCTATTGGCTAGAAACGTGCCTATGTGTAAGAAGAATGCGATTGAAAAGGGAGAAAAATCGTGTTTTGTTTTGCACCAAGAAACCTCTAATCCATTTTATCACTGATTTTAATTAAACCTCGAGGACATGACGATAATAATATCCTGCAATAACCCGGTTGGGCAATCACCGCGAATGACTTCGAAGAAACCTAATTTTCGAGATATAATCGACAGATGATAAGAGCCGTTTCTTCGGCGCGATCACTGCTTATCACTGATTGTCACTTGGATATGCGATACAAGATGGTATTTTACAAGTTTATCACGCAGAGTATTTAAGCGCGTAAACGATAACACACCACGTTTAACGATTATTTCTGGCTTGTAATTTTGGGTCGATCTACGAAGCTTATGAAAAGCTTATAAAAATTAACTTATAAATAGATAAAAATTTATTTGCATTTATGTTTAATGTTGTGAAGTTTATATCTCTTTACAATTTATATCGCTAATGAAACAATTTTGTAAAAGTAATTGAATTAAAAATCATTTATTTACCTAGTGTAAAATGCAAAGCAAAACTGCATAAATAATTTATCGCGGAATTTTCTTTTATAAAAAAAAATATACAACAAGTACATGTGTGTATCCACATGTATAAATACAGCTAAAATATGTATTAGTTCTTCTTTTCTACTTTCCTTTTGTGTCATCAGTACATGATACAGCAATGTGTTTAAATGTAGCCGTATGTATGTATAATGCACGTATTGTATATGTATATTTAACGATCGCTTGTCAATTAGTCGTCAAGTTTCTGTAATTCAAATACCACTCGAGATATTCGCAGAGCAAAAATGATTAACGCAAAGATGTTAAATGTAACATTATTACGATTCAGGCGTTTGCGACCTGTGAAACGAGATATTTGTGGTGTAGTTAAGTTTCGCCAGAAAGGCTGTTGTCGCGTAATAGCATCACCCTTGGTGAACCGATTTGACGAGAGAGCCATGGAAAATTTAATGCACTGCAGCCGTGGCGAATTTAAAGGATGGCGAGATGGCGATCGGCCGGCGTTAGCGCCGGTTGCGGATAATTACGCTCTCAGGTTGTAACGGTATTCAGGGCTATTAAGTCCTTACGATAATAATAATAATAATAATAATGTCTGCATTCACCTGGCCCTCATAAGGCTCGATAAATCGCGGGCGATCATAGATAACGATCAATAACTCCGATGCCGTTGTTACACCTTACGTCCTTATTTATCCGAAATCCGATCCATCCACCGTCCTCGGCGATGATGACACTGTACGGTTTTTATTAACGCGAACGGTCAAAAAGTGGAAGCCTTCTAATTAATTTTAACGAGCAAGAACACTCATAAGGAACCCAGCTAGTAAAAATCCACTAATAACAAGCTATTATTATCGTGCCGTTTAATCATTACCTTCTCTCCCTCCTTACATCATTTATCTCTATCTCGAATGATCATTAGAAATTCGTTTTACATTATTTGTTTGCCGCAATCAGCGATTCAAAAATACTTAATTAATTTATTTATTTATGATCGCTCTTCACCAAAGAAAGGAACGACGCTTTCTTGACCGCGGAATGAATTTTATTGTAAACCCGAGATCTGTAAAAAACACATGACAAAGATATTCTGTGTGTGTGTGTGTGTGTGTGTGTGTGTGTGTGTATGTGTGCATGTGTGAAACGCGTTTCGGCACTCACCAAGTATATGTATTATAATTTAAATCGAGGACATCTTTTTTTTTGTGGCACGATTAAATATAGCCTCATCTACCAATTAAATTAAACGTACGCCTTTCATATTCGAATGTTATAGTACATTAAACGAACAGAACACGATTTTTCAACATTATTTTACTGCAGAAATTGCAAAAAATATTAAATATTTTTTGGCATTAGTAGAGTAGAATATTAAATAAATTAGTAAAAATAAAATCCTGATCTCAATTTTTGACATGATTAATACCTCGTTATAATATTACGAATAACAAAATTGTATAACTTTCACATTTTAAATTTTCCTCTTTCTTGAATCATAAAAAAATATCTACAAGAAAGTATTAAATCATGTTTTGTATTAAATGTTTTTTCAATCCTTTTTATGTTTGGACGGAGAAAACGGAGAAAATATATTTTATATTACTCAAATATTGAAACATAGTTCATATCATCATAAAATGCTGCCATTATATAATTATATGTATAATTACAAAATTAGTCTTCAGTCACGAATTTTGTTATTCGTAATATTATATAATAATAGAAATGATATAACTCTTTTACGATTTAAGAATTTAAATAATATCCGCCTTAATCTAAAAATTTAAGACATCTAAAAGGGAGAAATTGTTTATTTGCAATAACTGACATGAAAGTTACAATATAAAAATAATATAAATAATGCAAAAAATATGTGCATACAAATAGATTGTAATTATATGAAATATAATGTTATCACGTAATCTGTGATATTGAAACAATTTTCTGAAAAACGCAAGAGGCAGAGAGAGAGAGAGAGAGAGAGGGAGAGGGAGAGGGAGAGAGAGAGAGAGCCTGGTATATATTTCAAGATGTAAAAATCGGAAGCGATAAGAATACATAGGCAAATTGGTATACATATACGAAATTTTAAACTTACCTTCTATGGAGAGCTTGCTACCGGAAGTTGTAATGTGCAGGTGAATACGACCGCGTCTTTCGGTGTGATCGCATCCGCATAGATTCGGCACACTTTCCTCACACCTCTTGTGCACGTTCATGTCGCATGCTACACGTCATCAGATTATCATCAATTATATCATCATCGATCAATAATCTCTGTTTCTCTCAATGTTGCCGCGAAAAAATTAATTTGTTGTATTATTTAGCTGTTTCAACCGATCAATGAAATCGCAGCTGACACGCTCCAATTACACGAGGCTTTCGTCCACCTCTTTAAAATATTCTTAAATCGCTCGGCTACATGGCTCTTCCGATATTTTAAGAGTTTAATTTTAAGAGCTTTTTGAGCGTAGCTGTGAGCGCGCATACATACGCGTGGGTCAGGGTGGTAAATGAGTTGTTACATATTTATTTCGAAAGCGGCATATCACATTTTAAAGGGATTCGATGATTCAAATATATCGTTACAACTTTCAAAGCCGAATTCTTCAATTATGTATGTATAAATTGACGGCTAGACAATAAGACGAAAACCATTATAATTTCTATCACAGAAAGTAATCTTTGTGCTTTTGTTTAGAATATCGTAGATGTAAATTTCAGTAACACTGTACGAGAGATACTGCAGTTTGACTAAAGCCACTTTCCAAATAATTTGCTATACTTGGAAGTTGAAGACGTCAGGACGATTCACTTTTTCAAACACGATTCAAAAGATTGGCTCTTTCTCATGTGGATAAAAATAGCATCTATAAGCATTCAGTGGGAACCGATGCGAAACGGATGAATAGAATAGAATAGCAGAGAATCGAATTTAAAACAGATGAAAGGAAGAGCACAGTGATACAGTGAGAGAGTAACTACTTTCTGATTTGAAGGAAGCTCGCGAGAAAAAAATTCAGATACAGCAAATCGAAAGGAGCTTTTATCGAGATGCGCGCGTGGCTCTCTGATGCCATTCCATTCATCTGATTATATTATAAATCGTAATTGCTCGACAATAAAAGCAAAATCATATCATACATTGCGAAGAAACAAAAAGTTGCTTTACAGTGATATGTGATTGATCTCGTTTGTTTCTTATTGGCCTTTTATTCCCACGCGTACGTATGAAAAATATTCTACAAAATTTCTCATTGTTTGACGCATGGAAATCTCTACTAATGTAATGTAATGTAATGAAAGATCTGCTACAAATATGCTAAATAGTTACGGTTGTGTGTGGCTGTGTACAAATACATGTCAACAAAAAGCTAATTGCGGGTAACACGAATGATAATCATTAGGCAAGTGGTCAGCACATAGTATGCAATCAGAGATTCGCATGTCTATTAGGGAAGAAGGGTATACGATTACTTGAATTCTGACACGCAGATAAATGGACGCTGTAAATCTACGTGAACACGTAGATATGCATGATATGCATATATACATATTGTACACACACACACACACACACACACACATATATATAATTTATATGCATGCACGACAAACACACACGCGCGCTCGCACATGTACGTATATGTATGTAAATTCGTATATATCGTGCATCAGTGCGTAAAACACAAAAATACGTACATACAGTGAAATTCTTACATTTACAGTAAAGGCTGCATGATATCGTCATTTTTCTCTACATCTTCTTTTACAATGTTTTCCAATTCTATTATTTCGCGGGATAAGTTTCAAAAAACTACAAGGAGTATAGGAATATAACAAAACAAAAAAACGCTAAAGAAAACAAATGAAACATTAAGTAACATAAATTTTGGAATAAGTAAGCGTTGCTAGTACGTATCGAGGTAAATATTTAGCATTAGTGCTAAAAATTGAAAATTTGAATCGAATAATGGCTTCTTTGGAAATTTTCCTGTAAAGAAATTAATTTCAAGACCGTCGAAGAAACCTATAGTCGTTTCGAAAGAAATCAAAATTAAAGGGAGAAAAGATTCAGGAGTAATCCGTAACATATATTGTTCCATTTACAATTGAATATTATTCATAAAAAATTTCGCTGTATGTACGCGTATACATATATACACATATCGTATGTACGTATAATCGCTGAAATTGCAATTTACACTACTTTAATTATGTAATTACTTCATTTTAACAGTTGTAACAATATAATTACTCGTCCAGGAGAGTACTGTGTGTTAAATGATGTAATATATACAATCTATATACATATGTAATGCACTGGTAGAGATGCATGATGGCACATCGGTGGATGTTGAACACCCGGTGAGAGAGATATACGTGACGCGGCGCGACGCAGGGTTGGAATGCGCCGTGTGAATAAGCGAGACGAGTGAATAGACGAAGAATGGAGAGTGATATATTAAAATACATTTCTGCTTTCTCTCTCTCTCTCTCTCCGCGCGCGCGCGCTTTGTCATCGGGGATAGGCACAAGACGGTCTCGCCTCCGTCCATGTGATGCGACGCGACGCGACGCGACGCGACGCGGAGAGAACGAAGAGGAGAGACCGAGTAGCGCGGCAGCAACGATACGATATCGTGGGTAGTACATACACTCGTCTGATAACACAATTAAAAGTGCACCAAGGTCAAAGGTAGCACACCTACACGAGACCAATATACACATGTAGCGAGAACGTGATCACGTCATTAATATACAACGTATATTCCACATTACTGTTGAACAGATACGAATTATACTATATATATATATATATTTCAAGTAAGTCAACGCGTTGTACTCGCGAGATGATACGATCTATTGACTTTTCTTACGGTCGAGCGATCGTACGGAGCGATCGGCGTGAAAGATGGTCGTTTCACGCGCTTAGGGGAGCTGGTCCGTAACAAGGGAGGATTCCTGCGGAGATGTGTCCCCCTTATCTTTCCGAAAGAAAACGTAGAGCGTAGTACATATGTATCTCTCGTGTCGCCCGGTATACGAAACGTTTCCGTGCCACTCTCGCCGCGTGTAAAATTCACGACGAAATTCGCGAAATACGTCAGTGTCGCTCTCGAGTACACGTTTTCTATGTCAGTCGGCGTGTAATCGTGCATCTCGTCGTCCGGAAGCTTCTCCACCGAGAGGCGACAGTCTCTACGAGTGAGACAGCGAGGTGTACGGGCGAACAAGCGAGTTGACGAGTCTTCTTCTCGTCGACGATGCCGCGCGGCGCGGCGAGGGGATGCTTCTTTCGAGAGTGCATCGAGAGGGATGATTACGCGGTCTAAAAGGGTAAAACCTACAGCGCGAATGTCGAAGCACAACAAGTGTGCTACACTTCGAGTGAAGGATCCTGGCTTTTTTCAAGTGAGATCTTCTCTGCGTTTAAAGACGTTTAAAGATGTTGAAGCGGCCATGTATAATATAATGTGTCTTCCGTCTTTCTCATTTCAAATTTAAATTAATTATTCCGACCGACAGTGATACGATTCTATAGAAAATCGTCTATCTCGATTCTCGTAGAATCTCGTAGAAAAGAATCTTTATGTTTATCTAATAATCGACCAAGATTCGTCGAAATTTATCGAAAGTCTGAAAACTTTGATCGAAAAGAATGATGAATTAAACGGTTCGAAAAGTACTATTACGTTCATTTTCATATTCTAAATATATTAATTACTTACATCTCAAAATTATTTACATATCAAAATAAAATGTGATTTTATATACATTTTAATTTCTATAACTTTAGTAAAAATTGCCAACTTTCGTAGATTGAAGCACGGAGGAGCTTTTTGGTAGCTTCAACCGAATTCCGAATCTAATTGTAAGAAAGATCAAGTATTGCAATCAATTTCTTCAATTTTTATGTTTCTATTTGCGTGGAACAATATAAAAAGTGGATAATTATTCGCTTGAGTGAAAATATGAATGTCATCATATATCGCTCTTGCTAAATTTGAATTTGATTTGCATAATTTCTTTCCATGAAAGATAATTTTTATAAAAAAAAAATTATGTACACACAATATATATATATATGTACACACGTGTCAATAAGGTAATATATTTTCCATCACACTATAAATGCTTCTCGTTTCTTGGTTGACTCTTGAATGGTTTCCGTTAACAAAGTTAGCGATAAAAACGATTAACCATATTCGTTGGGTTTCCGCGTGGACGTATTCCATAATTAAATTTCTATAATCAAATTGATTGTTCCGATAAATCAAGCTCTACTATTTGTTAAATGCATATATATATATATATATATATATAAATATAGGATATTCCTACAATTTTATTTACACTGTCATTGATCACGGCTTTGCACAGTTATTTGCACGTATAACATATACAATGTTGCACCGCGACACACGTGTGCATCTGTGCGATACATGTATGTATATATGTATATGTACATACATCTAAATGAAAAAGATCGCTGCAGCTCAATTTTAGAACGGTTTGTTTGACGACCCGAAACATGACAAAAGCGACGTGAAAAGCATGGTCGTTTTGTAGATGAAAAGTTGGGTGATACTGCCTGTAGGTTATTGCTTTGAGGTGCTAACTAAATAATGCACGTTCCGTAAAATTTACTCGACTTTCGACAATCGTAATGGCGGAAAAACTGTCACAACCGCGAAAACGAGAGACTAGAGAGAAACTCGCGAAAATGGGAGAGCGGCGCGAGTGGCACTGTCGCGTATTCGTTGATCATTCTGGGAGGAATCTCTCTCCGTTTTACAAAAAAAAGTTGTACTCTTCTCTTTTACATATAATAAATTAAAAATACTTTCACAACTCTTTGGAATAATTTTTAAAGAAGGCAAAGAACCTCTGCCATGTGTATACAAAATTTAGAAAAACGAAAAAAGTGCAGGTTAGTGCAACAGGATTATTCGATTTTATTACTGCTGTGAATGGTAAAAAACATTTAAAATGGAAAAAAAAGACATTTTGTTGGGAGTATGCTATAAAAATTTATTACGTATTGAAACTTTTTGCAAATTTTTAAAATTGATGTAAAATCCATTAATTTCACGTTAGACTCTCCCAGATGTGAATGACCGGAAGTCGTTCAGGTTTGTAAGGATAAAACTGTGCAAACACGGCATCACAGGCGGTATGGTAAATAATAATAAAGTCTGATGGGGCGAGATTTCGTTGAGCAACAATTCTAAACAGTCCGATACAGATGCGAGTGCTAGAGATACGAATTTTCATGTCACTCGATCCGTGCATTTCCGATATTTCTTTCTCCTGGGGAGGGGGAAAAAGGTGGTCGCACGAGCGACGAGCGAAGAAAATTCAAGGAGCTCTTGTTACTTTTAAAGTCAATACTATCTCCCATCTAGGTTCAACCCAACATTTATTTCCGTCCGACATCCCGGTGCAAACATTTCGCTCTCACGTCGCTCGACGCATTTTCTTAATCAAATCATATTTTTAATTAAAACAATAGATTATCTGCCCAACTATCAATGTGAATTTGTATCAATTTCAAGATTCTGCGAAAAACATGCTGCAGCGATGAATACAGCAGAAAGAATTATTTCCTTTGAAAAATCGCCACACGATTTCAAGAAATCATGTTTTAGTGAAAAAAGTACAAGTAAAATGCCTCCTAAAAATCACTAAATTTGCTTAATCTCCAATCATTTACTGTATGATGAAATAAATAAATGTGAAAACGAAAAGTGATTCATACGCCGATCCAAGTGAGATATGAAAAATAGAGATAAAAATCCATTTTAAGTTTTAAAAATATATTCCAATTATATTATTACTATTTTATTTACATAGATTTACAAATAAAAAAGTTTCCATACATTCTTGCTAATAATATGAGAGCGCAATTTGAGAAAGTTTTAAACCTTTGAATGAAAGTTAAACGCTAACGCTAAAGGGGCAATCTATTAATGCTGAAACTAGGAGTATCTATTCTTTTCGCGTACCGTGCTAAATTAGCCGCGCGATTACTTTAAAGCGGTTTAACGCTTCACGAGCTAAAAGCAACAAGGGAGGAGGTCTTAATTGCCGAGTATTTTTTTCTATAC
>VBVR01004561.1:0-14155 GCA_011638315.1 Tetramorium parvispinum | reverse complement strand
CTTCTGCTGAATTGCCGGGGTCAATGTTTTATATTTAGCATTCCTATACTTAATATAGTGTGTTAAAAAAAATTCAGTTCGCTAGCTCATGTGTGCCTTTCGGAAGTATATCCTTATAATCTAACAAAATAAGATTCTTTGTACTTAATCTTTATACTTGAGAAAATTTTATTCTGTACCTGCAGCGCGTGTTTATTATAGATGTGCGAGCGGTACGGATGTGTATGTATACGAAGCAGATGTACTCTTGAACCGATAAGATTTTGTCTTCTTATTGAGAAAGGTTCAAGTCAAAGGTTGGAATAGAAAAAAAATATTAAATTAGAAGTATATTGTATTCATTGTAACCAGATAATTCTCTCTTATCTTTTATCGTTTATTTTGGACTTTATTACATTTTTAAATTCCAAATTAAAATACACGCGCTACATTTTGAAATTCGAATTAAAGATCTGAATCTGACACTGTTGGATCGCTGAAAATTCTAAACAATATCGAGAAAACATAAACTCGTATGTAATACATACATTGCAAAGTGGACTTACGAAGAAAGAATCGTCAGAGAGAAAAGAGGGACGAGATATCCCTTTGTCCTTTACGAGACGGCGTGTCGGAGAGTGAGGCAAGGCGAACTTTGAACTGCGCGCGTCGAGGGAGGGGGATGAGACGCGTAACTCGATTGGCGGCCCGCGTAGAGGCGCGGAGGGGCATCGACCGATCTCGGCGTCGGACCGCCATCGGGCTGGCAGTCACTGGCAGTTCGCATCGTTCAGTGCCACCAATACACAAGAGCTGGGGACGGTCTTTCGCCGACCATTGGTCCTCAATTCGCCGACCAATTGGGAAAGTGCCCACGAAAATATCCAATGTAAGTTCACAAATTATCAAACATCAGCCCGATACGCAGCACGGTCGCGCGCGCCCACCGTCGCGATTAACCCCGATCTCGCGGTCGCGCCGCGTCGCGCCACGCCGCGCCGCGTCCGCGTCCCGTCCGCGCGCGCGAGCCAGCGCCTTCGCCGACGCCGAAAAACCCGTCGCCACCACGGGTGGCCATGTTTGCCGAGACGATATCGTGCGACGACCCACACACGAATGCCCGACGCGTCGCGTCGCGTCCGATGGCGAGTGACCTGTTTTCCCGTTCGCGGATCACCGCGGCTCTCTCGCCGCGCGCTTCGGCAGGCTTTTACTGGCCGGACTCGGCACTTGGCTCCGCTGTGTCGCGGTCGCCCGCCTCATGGGCCGCCAAGCGTCTCCACGACACGCGTCCACGACGCACTCGGGGCAGTCTCGGCACGCTAGCTCGCTCGCGCCAAACTCGACCCTCGGCCTCGATAGCGCGCGCGAGATGCGCGCGAGATCGCACGTGGCGAGGCGACTCGGCGCGATCGCCACCGTCGCCACCGCCGCCACGTCGGCGGGCTGCGCTGCTGTACGATTACGTCGCATCGTCTCTGCTTCTCGAATTCGCCTTCGTAAATTCCACGCATCGTTAACCTGATAGACAGCGATGGTTCCATATGACCGGTATGCGAACCATATCACTCGGTGCTATTTATTTCCTTTTATTCGCGATATGCCTTATGTGTGTGTGTGTGTCTAATATTGTATTTTGTTAAACAAACCTTTTTTTTTTTCTTTAATTCTGCAGCGAGGATTTGTCATGGAGCAGCTCAGCGAAGGGCAGGCGGTTGTGGTTGGCAGTACCGGGGGAACTGTGCAAGTTGTTCAAATGGGCCAGGGTGGACAGACGATGATGCTTCCACAGGCGATCCAAGTAGCGGCACCCAACGGACAGATCCAAGTTGTTCCAGTTTCCAGTCTGACTAGCACTGGTCAACAGATAGTTATTCAGCAGCCACAGACCCCACAAATCATTCAGACTCCCGATGGGCAGACATACATCTATCAACCTGTGCAACTGGAGGGCCAGGTACAACAAGCACAGCCGACAGGTAAATGTTGTAACACGTATTCATACGTGTCTGTTTTGTACATCTGCATATAATTTTCTCTCTGTCATTTTTTTATTTACATTTATTTATTTTTTATTTATTTTACAGTGATAAATCTTAATGGCAATCTCATGCAAATTGCTGGTACAACATCGCAGACTGCAACTACTGCAGCTACTACAACCCCGGTGCAACCTTTGGGCAGTCCCACGTCAACAGTGTCACAAGCGGGAAATGTCGTCATGGTAATATTTGAAAGTTTTTTCCTCTATAGTTTATGTGCACACTTTATATTAATTTGCTAGTGTAATAAAAAATAGAATAGAATTATATAATAATTGCATATATATATACCATATATATCTCAAATTAAATGTTAAGTATAAAGGAACAAAAGTTATGCCACAAGATATTTAAAAGAAATAAAATTTCAGCTTATCAGGCCAGCTTCAGTATCAATATTCAAATAATACTGTCCATTATGTTTCTATCAACATATAAGCTTTCTGAGAAAACAACTAATGCTTCGTCGGCAAAATCGTTAATTACCCATGTCTTGTGTCTTGTTTCTAGATGGTACCAGGTAATAGTGGACAAACACAGTTCCAAAGAGTAGCGCTACCTAATGCTGAACTTCTTGAAGAAGAACCACTCTACGTCAATGCAAAACAGTACAGACGGATATTGAAGCGACGTCAGGCTCGTGCCAAGTTGGAAGCTGAAGGGAAGATACCCAAGGAAAGGCCAGTAAGTATCTTTCGATTTTTGACACAAATTTTTCTTTTCTCCTCAACATTTCGTTGAAATCAAAATTTTTATAAATGCTTTATCTATTTACTATTTATATTAGTTTTGCATAGAATTTAAAATTATATACGTCGTTCTTACACTTTATGTACCAGAATATTCATAACATTTGGAGGATTACAAGGTGATTACAAGATGAAAGTAACAAAAGATTTAATTTTACAGAAATATCTCCACGAATCTCGTCATCGACACGCGATGAACAGAATTCGTGGCGAGGGCGGTCGTTTCCATTCAGGTCAAGTGAAAAAGCGAAAGTAAGTGTTAATTATTGTATTTTCCTAATACAAGTTTCTCTTGTAAAAGAATAAGAAGCGGCGTCCCATCTTGGTAATTTTACGCATATAAGAGTGTAATGGTTCCAGTAGAGAAAATGCAAACTCCACGATTACCCAGCACATCACAACCTCAACCAGCACCGATAATGTTCATACTGTAGCAATAGCAGCTGCAAATGTAGGTGTACAATATCACGACACAGACAATATGGCATCTACGATTGTACTTGAAGTAAGATAACAGTTTCTATTCTCTAATCAGAGCCGTTTGTAATTTCGTAGAGACGCGAATTACATTTGCCGTTTCTAATTGTTTGTTGCAGAAGCCAAATATTCCTCTGCGAGATATGATCTCTGATGACGACATTGTTACCTCAAACAGTCATTTGATATAGATAGTATTACAAGTTGGATTAAAAAAGGAATATGAAATATGAAAAAAATTTTTTGTATGTGTCGGTGATTATATTGAACATCTGCATTTTGTAAATATTCCGGTGCGATGTATGATATAAGTGTAATTTTTACCAAGAGCTGCGTCATTTTTATTAGATATTACGAAACTGTACATAAATTGTTCCAGATGATACTTTTAGATTAATTTTAGACTCTTCAGTGGATTTAAATACTTTCCAATATTTAACGATCAAAAATTGTATTAATGAGTTAAATACTGAGAAGCAAAAATAAACAAAGTATTCTTATGTAATCTCTAATATTATATTGAATATTTTTTAATACTAGACTACCAAGAAGATCACACGAAATGATTTGTTTAATATTTTTTTCATTATTTGTACTTTTATCATTTATTTACAAAACTACTGCCGAAATATTCTCAATAATTTTCAAACAACTGAAAATTATTAATAAATTGTGAAACATTACTATTAAACATTCATTTTAAAGTATAAAAACCGTATACTTTAATTATATTATAATTATTAATGTTAAATTATAAAATTATAAATATAATATATTTATATATATTATATTATAATAGAATAAAAATATAAATAATGAAGAAATATCAAACAAGTCATTTTGACCTTCTAGTAGTTCTAACTAATTTTCTAGCTATTAGCTTGTTACAAGCTAATAATATTATACATATATAATATATAATACACGTATTACATATACAATAGTATGTTTCATAATTGTGGTACTACAACCGGGAAGGTAGTAATGATTCATGAAAAAATAAGTCGAAAATGTAAAATAAAATTTTTTTATGTGAAACTTTGTTTTTGAGAAGATCGATTTTAAATATTCGTTCGATGCATTAACAATATCTCGACTTTTTGAAAATATAAGTTTGGATCAGTCGGTTGTGACCACACAATTAGTTGGCATTACAATTCTTGATCTAATGCTGCTCGATTTTATTTATGGAGTCACATTTAATCAATTCCATATTCCAACAATGAGGGAATTTAGAAAAATGTATATTTTATCGTTCTAAAGCACTGTGTGCGCGCGCGCGCCCACACATCTGAGTATTTACTCTTTTATAATTTTATATTAGACTCAGATATTTAATAGTTTTTTTATAATATGTACGAATGAAATATGTAAAATATCAAGTTAATTTTTACGTTAGATAAAAACTATACATTAGTATATAATTTCATGTGGATATATGGATTTTTTAAGCTATTATTAAATAGTTTTATCGAATTTTATGAAATCTGAATATGTAGATATTGATATGAAGTGATAGACTGAAATCATAAATTGTATATACATGTGGAATTGTATATACAATTGGATATCTAAAAATTTCCGGAATAATAGTGTACTTACTAGTGTAAAACTTCAACTTTGTTGAACTTTATCAATATTGGCAAAATGCTTCCCTTTAAGGCGATGCTGGAGTGACGCTCGAACTTGATCGAGGTCGATAATAAGGCCGGAATTCTAAGCTATAATATTATAAATTATCAAATTGGCTTTACAGAATACAAAATCCTTTTGCAGGATTAAAGTACGCGCAAAAATGAACCATATGAGTATCGACTTCATATAAAAAACGAAAAAAATTAAAAATTTTTGCTCTGTTTTATCAACTTTTCACACGTATGTTAGCATAAATTTTCGTATTGCGTTTATGTCTTATTTAGGCATCAAAGTCTAATTTTATAAACTCGACAGTGTTTATTCGCGTTATCTACGTGTCTAGAATATCTAAATTCGTGAGTACAAACTGCAGATCTTCTATATCAAGCAAATATTATTACGACGTGACAGCTTCAGACGCCATTTTCGACTAAGAAATGGTAAAAATATTGGTAATTAAAAAATTGTTTTCCGTTTTCGACATAAATTCTGTATTCCAGACTGAATTTAATGCTTATGCTTTAATTCTGGAGAAGGATTTCCTAAACTTCAAAACCAATAAGAAATGATTATGTTACAAAAATTATATATGTTTAATCGGTAAAACAGGAGGCTCTAGCATCGCCTTAAGTTGTTGCTTCATTCGCAAGAGTAAAAGAAAGTCACAAGAGACAAAGTCGGATGAATCAAATGAGTGAATGACAATTACGATTTTATTTTTAGCCAAAACCTGTATTTTACTGACTTTGACGAGATTTCTAGCGCTTCACCGAGAGTCGTAATTAGAGAAATCTTTTACAACATTCTGGAAGAAGAATTCAAATAATATTTCTTCAAGTGGGAAATGCGCTAGGATTGTTGCATTAAGTTACATGGGAAGTGTGCTTTAAAGGGGATTAAAGTTTTAGTAAGTACACACTTTAAATATTTTTAAAAAACAATTCTGGGAATCTTTAGATACTATTATGTGCTGGGTACTTGTTTAGATTTTGATTAAAGTATTTTTTCTCTTTAGATAGGTAGATATATGCAAATGAGTCAACAAGAACTTTCAGCCACATGTATTCTTGCAACCGACTGAATTGTACAAAACATTTTCAATTTCTCACATCTAAATTTCCAAACGCAATTTCTCGAGAAGCAGTGTCGCTCAAATTAGAGAAATAAGATACATAACTCTAAAAAGAACTATAAAAGATCTTTAAAACACTATTATTCTTGATTCCTATTATCATTTAATTGTAAGATTTTAAAAGCGTTTTGAATGCGAAGTTAATCAAGGGAGTGAAAGAGTATGGTTGAATTTATCACAATTATATATTTTCTTTTAAAAACAAGATTAGCATGTTTCCGCATATTTGGAACAAATCTATATTACAAAAAAAATTTGAAAATTTTGTTTGCGCGTGTATGTATATGCGCGCGCATAGATCTATACTCGTTAGGTGCAAAAAATATCTCGAATTTTAATAATGATTATTGAAAAATCAAGTTAGATTATAAGTTACGGTATATTTACGATAAAAAATGTAAATTTACAGCTTTATAAACTTATATTTTTTATATCTTTTAATTGCAACACAAATTACTGACATATACACATACACACATTTAATTCCGAGATGTTGCTTCCACAATGTTTAGCAGTTCCCAAATAACAAATTCAGACATACTAGCTACGCAAGATTATTACATGTATAATTTCATTTATTAACAAATTTTAAGGTAATTATAAACTTTATTTTTTATCACCTAATATAAATTATCATCTCTTATAACTGTTTTGTGTTTTTCCTTATTTATCAAACATTGTAATCTCAAATATACATTTAATACATTAATCCATGTACATACACAAGTAAATACACAATTTTAAATGCACAAGGGATAATTTAGAAGAGCAGAGAATTATTAATGAAGGATTACTAAAGGAAACGCTCACTAATTCACCAAGCAAAAGGATAATTAATATGTTTGCTAATGATTTTGATATACTTGTGATATATTAATAAAAGTATTCAGTGGATGAATTTTGAAATTGATGAAATATCAATTGTATTTATATTTATCGAAAAATATTTCGTAAAAGGACCGTAGGCTCTTGAATGTAAATAATTATATGAAAATATGTGTTGTAAACTATGTAAGCGATATAGCGTGCTTGTGTATTGGTATGAATGTAGGATATGTATACCGTTATATGTATAAGTGATTTATCAAGTAATTATTTCATTTATCCCGAAAACAGAAGATTGAAGTTGAAAATGTAATTATTATACATAAGCATAATATGAATTCTGTTTTCTAGCAACTTGCACATTATTGTTTTATTTTATTTACATTTTCGCTACTTTACATGTAATCCCATCCTCTTCAGCGCGAATTTCGCATCTCATTTATGAAACCGTAATTTAAGAATGATTCAGAACTTTTCCCATAGAGAGTTAAATTTTGTGTCGGTATTAGCAAAACTTTTTGACTGTAGATATTCTAGAACTTGTTAATGAGTTTCGCAAACCAATGTGATTTTTCATATCTGACGAACTTTGTAGTTTAATCCTTTCCCCTACAATTCCGATTGTGTCAGCGTATTCGGAATTTCCGGTCCTACATAGAAAAAATGGTAATTTTTGAAATCTCTAAAATTGTCTCAATTTAATATGAATGAACTGATTTAAATAGAGTAAAGTATTTAAGAGTGTAAGTAAAGAGCGTATTTTACGTACGTCACACGAAGAATTTCTCTTTCTTTTGGATTAGGATCCAAACTGCTGCGCGGTTTGAAAATTTTTGACGGTTTTATTAATTCTCTCGTTGCGATTGTCCATGGATTTCGATATGCACGTCTTTGAATTGTCTCAGGTATAATCCAGTTTTGCGGCAACGTTATTTCTTTACGACGGTAATCTGATTGCGATCGAAAGTACTCATTTATAATGACACGATATATATTGTAATATTAAATAATTAAAACGAGATATTTGTGCTAATATATAATGTTCCATGTTTCCAAAGATATAAATATTACTAGCACTGGAAATTTTTTGTGATGCAAGTGTTAAGCAGGGTCCACATTATCGAGCCAAACCTCGAGCCGAACGTCGTCGCGAGCCGATCATACGTCCATATTACCGACAATATGAATGCATAATCGGCTCACGACGACGTTCGGCTCGAGGTTTGGCTCGGTAATGTGGACCCTGCTTTACAGAAGCTTAAACGTAATGCAACTATATATGCATATGCATATATACATATATGCATATACACATATACATGTGTGTGTGTGTGTGCGTGCGTGCGTGCGTGTGTGTGTGTGTGTGTGTGTGTAATGATGTAGGACAAGTATAACGAACCCTCTTCAAATCCTTCCTTCGAGTAATCTAGTTGATATGTGGTCTTAATTGATTTCTTCTTCTCGCACTCTATCACGTTTTCATCTGGCACGCTTTCCGGTAGAACATTTTTTAAGTGAGGAAATTTGTCACGTATCTGTATTTTCAATTATTTACAGTTACAATCGTATACAATTACGATTATAAAAAGATTAATATCTTTACCCTATTTAAATTGTTCACTGGATCTTCGCTTCGTTCGTTCTCAGGTAATCTCAGATTTTCCAATCGTGTGTTCAAATATTGCTTGTACGGTTTCTTCAAGATATTCAAGGATGATAAATATTTTGGTAATAATTTGTACTTTGCTTTTTTAACTTTCTTTCCTAAATAATCTTTCTTGTAGATAGTCGCGAAATCGCGTGAGTCCTCAATATCACCAATCATTTCCATCATGTTAATTGGAGCAATTTATTTTGTAGAGAGATTCGCCAGGCCATTTATTTTGTATTGCAAATTTGTAAATGTTACCAGCGGAATTATTGACTACGTTTCAGCAAAGACAATATCCGTGCACGTACTAATTTAACCTGCTTTTGATTATTAGTGTTAGAATTCGACAAATTAGCTTCAAGTATCATATAATAACAATACTCGATTTGTTTCGCCCATTTGCAGCGATATGTTACATTGTGACGATATATTTCTATTTATCACAATCCCATTTCTTTCGACGTAAGAAAAATGAATGGATTTATGAAAAAAAAAAAGAAATACGATCAACATTTTTTTTTTCATTTTAATACATTACTGTCATTTTACAACATTCTCAACCGTAGTTTATAACTATGTACATACTTAATTTATTTGAACCGAAAAAACAGGCTGTGATACAAATATATAGATGTACTAAATCGTCTTGTGAGACATAAAGTTTAGGACCATCTTGGTAGTCTTGAACGAAGCCTCCGAGATATCCGATAACTCATTACACAGATGACGTATATCAGCTGATGCATGGTACTCTCGGGTATTATAAACGCCAATTAGGATACAACGTCAACGTTCTTGCTTATACCGCCTCGATACGAACGTTTCTTCTTCATTTCTGCTGTATATTCGTTTTCGCAGAAGGAAGTGAACAGATTTTTTTTCCAAGATTGAAATATCCACGACATTATTAGATATTTTCATAGGTTGCGTATCTCATTTGTCGTGATATTCTCTTTTTTAATATTGCTATTGATCGCTTCGTAATGCAATCGCCATATTAGTGAGACGGAAAAGGTAAATGTAAACACGAAAATAAAGAGATGAATGCAATTTATCGAATAAATCCGAATTGTGCGATGAAGGAACATGTCGCACTCGCGTAATCGTTCCATCGTCTCCCCTTTTTCAACCAAAGCTGCCCATTGCCGGCAGTTTGCAGCTTCCGTTTCCATTACCTTGGCATTACCTTCGGCTGTTCTGTACCACCCACGACGGCAACCCAGTTTTCTCGAAAGAGGAAAGTCATCCTGTTCGTCCGTAACCGTTATCTATTGTCGACTCATGCTTTTTTTATACACGAGATTTTGTCTTCGTTATTAAGTGAATTTGGATTAACGAAGTCATTACATGAAGCAATGTGTACGATTTTAACTTTAATGCGATACATTTGATGTCTCGAATGGCAAGTTGCAACGAACATGTAATATTATACATGTATTACAATTAAGAATTGATACATTTCTTTGGCACTTACTTATTCGTATTGAATCATTATTTCTTTTATCGTACGCAATTTCGTTAAAAGATTACGTAAAACTTTTATTAGGGCAATTAAATTACAATTGAAAAAAATATATATATAACATATATACAATTTAGTACTTCATCAATATTTTTTACAATTATTTAGTAATTTTATATTTTTATTTAAACACATACTTTTAAAAACAGGAAGACGCGCTAACAGCATACGAATGCTTTTAGCTTAAAATGTATTTTAACGTTGGTAATATAATGTTGAGAGAATATTTATTTCTAATATCAGAGAGAAGTATGAAATATAGGGGTATGTACTTCAAAGCGTGTTCTCTTAGCTCTTCAACATTTGTAGCAAGCTGAATTGTCCTTAAATAAACGTTGTAAGTTCCCAGCTGACGCGAAGGCGTTTATAGCTACATGACGCGAAGGCGTTGCATGATCAAAGTCAGGTTCTGAATAACGAATATTGTCGAAAGCAACTATTTCATTATATTTCCTGTGCCTGGTTTAAGCGACTTGCAACCGTGTAACGCTACGAACTTTCTCGATGCAATTCAGGAACTTAATATTGGACAGCGAGCTTTCAAATTGCGTTTCGGTGTTGCATATGTTTAAAAGAAGTGTTGAATCATATTTTTAACCTTTCAAGAAAAGGTAAAGATGCGAAATAGGATGGAAATTAGAAAACATTAAAGTATAAGTTTAACTTTCATAAAAAAATATACATGTATATAAATTAAATTGTAATTCATTAATTATACGTATATGTACTTCATAAAATTAAACGTCTAATTTTTCAGATGAAAAATATAATAAGGTGTGTACAATATATTTTTAATTTACGTATAATTGAATAAGAAATATTTAAGCTTGTATAATTTTTGTTTGACTGTTATAATTTATTAATTACTCTGTATCAATTGTGTTTTTATCGCGGCATTTCCACACCGCATACATGTCATTACATTCTATTTCTTTCGCAACAACTATTCATAAATACTAGCTCGAATCTCAATGTCCTCTATCATGCTTTTAACCATCATGCATTACGTAAAGCATAAAGTTTTGTTCCGTTCGGGCTTTTGCGAAAGCTGTCTAGTTTGTCGCAGCGTTTCTTGTCCATTACAGCTGCAGCCGACGTTTACTCAAAACTGTTTCAGTTAACACAAATAAAGTAAATTGCGCATTCTAGTCGAACAATACCGAATACATAGCACGATGGCCATGACGACGCCCTTATTTCCCACTAATGAGAAATCATCAGATTACTTCGCACCTAAGGATTGGAATGAAAATGAAATTACCTTGCATGTAACTTTAGGATTATTTAAAAAATAAATAAAGTCAAAAGTCTTTTTAACATGAAGAAGATCTTTTTAAAATATCCTCTCGGAATGAGAGAAGCGGAGGAAGACTGTGACATACATGTAATCTTTTTTACACTTGGTTCAACCCTCAGCTTTAAATAGATGTATTTAATTTAACAAAGTTACGAAGTTACAAATTTACTGATTTTTTTTCCGACAATTATCTCTGTCGGAAACTCGAGTAAACAAAAAGGATTGTATCTTGTAAATACATTTTTATTAAATTCACACGTTCAGTGACAAATCTAATGAACTGATACAGAAAATTGGGTGAAGGACGAATAGATTGAACTAATTATCCTTTTGTCGTACGGAAAGACATGTCTGTTGATCTATCATCTGTGATTTCTTGTGTCACCAGAACACGAAGCAATCATTTTGACGTGAATATATGACGTTGATCTACGTAATTTGTGTTTATATCACTGATATAAAAACTAAAATATAAAATAAACTGTAGCAAGTATAAATCATAAAAAAAAGAAATTTATACTAATATAATACGAGTATTTTATTAATTTTTAACTTCGTCGTATACCTTTGTGCTCGAAAAATATGTATTTTGTTTTACGACTACGACATTTCTCTAACATATAGATCGTGATTTACAGAGGCAATCTCGGTAGTATGTACATACAGTAAAGATTTGGAAGGATGAATAAAGCAAGGAACGAAACGGAGAAAGAAAGAAGAGGGGGAGAGAGAGAGAGAGAGAGAAAATCTAAAATGTATGTACTAGTTGCTTCGCGCAACCAGTTGCGCTCCTGTCCAAGAGTGTGAGTGAGCAGTAGCCGAAAACTATCTTATTCCTTTTCGTCCGTTTGAAGGGGATGTTTCACGGCGCACACAATCAAACGGCGCGCATTAGAGCGCGCGTAGGGTAGTCGTCGAGGAGACTTGGCGTCCGATCCAAAAGCTCAAGCTCCGGTGGTACACATCCTCGTGGGGGCGCATCGCCACGCCTCTCGCGTCTATATAAGCGCCACGATCGCGGCGAAACCCTCACTCGCACCCCAGTACTCGGTGGTGTAGCCGAGGGTGAGATTCCTTCCGGAGCGAAGGACCCGAGCGGCAGCTGCGGCACGGACTTTGCCTTTCATCCCTACCGGATTTTCGTGAACGCGAACTGTGAGCCGACCAGGCGCGACTCGTAAAGGCATGAGGTCCTGGTTGCTATGGTTGTCTCTTCTGTTGGTCGTCCTGGCCGACAGGAGCTTCGCCAATCCCTACTTCGACGATGGTGGTGAGTCATAGTCTGATCCTTTTTTTTTTCCTTTTGCGCGTTAACGGAAAGCTGGAACCTGCTTCAAACACGACAGTAGACGTTGAGAAGGCATCTGAAGAACGTATGGGGAACGTATTGCGCAAAAAAGACGTCTTTCAGCTAGATCTACGGCTTTGGGCCTTTTGCATTTTTCTGGGTCACTGATATATAGATTCGAATGATTTAATTTCCACGTGCGCGAGTGACTAAAAATTATACATTATTTACGAGCATTTATTATGCAGACAATTGATTTTTTATGTTTTTGATGTATGTAAATAATAGAATAGGGGATATAAAAACGGTACATATACGACTGTGATGTAATTTTTTTTGCAAGCAACGATTAACAAATCTTTATCTGAAAGCCACGTATTGCGTAGATATTTGCACCGCGTACTCTTCGAGTAAAGAAAATATTTTATTATTGTAAAATCAAAATGTAAACATTTTTTTTAACTAAATCAATTTTCTGTTTACCGACTTTTTGACGTAACCAACCCTTTTTGGTTGATAATTTTTGATGGAGTATCTTTATAATTATAAAAGGATTACCTTTTTTATGCCCTTTTTGTGACCTTTAGCACTCTTTTAACCTCAAGCTAAACGTGACATTAATTATTTTTTTTGTATGAAATATGTTTTCGATAAAAATTCTCTTTTATTTTTTTAATATCGTTGCCATTCTCATACACTACGTGTATACGCAATAAAAACAATACGTATAACCGTCGAGTCACCGAGAATAAATATGTACATTGAGGCTAAACAAATATTTACAATATGTTTCACTTATTATAAAATAATTTATAAATGTACTTCTCTTATATTTTATTTAAGCTACTTCTTACATAACTCATTATATACATGTATAAGTTGTGCGGTTGAATCTAACATAAGAATTTATATCACATTATGTAAACTATAAAAAATATTTTTGCATATATATGTACATATCATAAACATACCTTAATTAGCGTAGACACTCTAGTTAACACAAATTTTTACGTTATACATTAATTGTGTTTTTTACAAAAGCAACATCTATGAAATATTTGAAAACATATTTATATATTTCAATTATTTTTAAATAATTTAAGTTTTTACACTAAAATTATAGCATTTAAATATATTCTTTAGATAAATATTTTGTGCGCGAATAAAGTTATCTCTAATAGTTAAAACGTATCTCGTGTAGAAATTTTTATATTGAAAACAAATTTCTATTTTAGATTTTATTCTAGGACTGAAATCGTTGGAAAATTTCATTGAATAAGGTTGATAGGATTTGCTTTACAGAGTAGGTCTACACAGAGAAAGTTATTGATAGTTTTTCGAAGTACCTACAAACTTCTTAAAAGTTGTTTTAATATTGCAAACTTTTTGATTGGTATTCTAATTTATTTAACATTTCAGAATTAATGGAAGACACTTTGCGAGTATTAAAACTTACAAATTGCAACAGCACACTTTGTTCACCAACGTTATATGTGTGTATATATATATATATATATATATATATATATTTACGAGTTTCGATATATGTGTATATATA
>VBVR01004560.1:0-14158 GCA_011638315.1 Tetramorium parvispinum | reverse complement strand
GCAGTGCACCGAACAAAAGTCACCAATCGAACACGTTGCACTGGGAAAATTTACACTCAGTGCACACTAGTGCAGGTGATCGAATTCGCTATTAGTCCTTACAACAACCAACGATCGTGTAATACACATTCGACACTCGTATGATGATAATTCGTTCGAATGAATATTTTGTAAGACTTGTTCGGTTGAAGGTTAAGTCCACCGCCATATCCACTTTTGCCGCGTAAAGTTGATCGCGCGGTAAATCTTTTCGCCATCTTAGACGCGTTGTATAGTCGCGCGATCGTTATGTATTTCAGTAATTATAATTACGCTTAATTTTTGTCAACAATTTATTCGTTTTAACGAATAGATGTGTTACCTGAATGCAACAATGGTAAAAAAGCAGAAGAAAGATATTTGCGTACAAAAATTATTTTTCAATGTATATATTTTAGTCACATTATTTTTATTTGGATATATTTGTATGCGTTACAGATTACTATTGTGCATAGTATAATTTCGCTGTTGCGTATCGTGATGCGAGTACACAGTACACAGTGGAGAAAAGGAATTCTAATAACCTGTGCAGATGAAAGAAGAAAAGACTCGAAAGATAGAGAAGGAGGCCTGGGAAAGGCATCATGCGCCGGTGGAGCAACTTTGCGGTAAATATTATTGCTTACTTGTTTCTAAAATTAGTCGTTTTTTTCTGTTTGATTGGACTGTATTATTAATTTACGAATAATAATTAGAGAAAAAGATTTAACTGAAACTTTATAAATATTTATTCTTACAAAAATCTTCTTTTAAAAATCTATATCTATTTTAATTAGATTAGATATTTATTTGAAGAACAATTTGATAATTCTATGCGTATAAAATTTATATTTTAAATCATTTATTATTTTGAGCACTACTTTAATTAAAATTTTGTGATTTATGTTACAGAATTATCGTAGCTACGTGACTGATAACTCCACTGTTGCGCATCGTTTGGTGAGTCATACCATCACTTTTTTATTGATGAGATGACAGATCTGTGAAAATTATATAAGATATTATAATATCTTTGTGTATTTCAAACAAAAACATTAGAATATTAGAGATGAAGAGAACATTTCACAAATCCGTACTCTCAAAATGAATATCTAGAAAGAATTACACTGATTATTTAATCTTGAAATCATTCTCATTATTTCTTATCATTTTTTTATCATTCTATTGTGCTTAATTATTTATTCATTGTATTTTTACATTTGTAAAATTACAAAAAAAATTCTTAATTTATTATTTGTGTGTTTTGATTACGATTGCGATAGAAATTTTTCATTTATTTACGAGAAAAATTCTTTAGTTTATTTTTCAAATAAATTACATTTATTTTGCGATAATAATTTATCAAAATTAATTTACATAAACTAATAAAACCGTGAGCAAATTTTTCCAAAAATTTCTTATATCTTTACTTCAACTATCGCATATTGTCATTAGAATAAATCCAGATATTCTTGGGTTATCGAAACGCTATTACTGCCGCTGGATAATTCTTCGTAAAATCCTCGCGTTACATTTTCGTTGGGAGAACGATTAATTTCAAACGAGACCGATTTTTCATCAGTTCTTATACGTGGGCCATTAATTTTCATTCCTACTTTAGATTTTGGAACGAAAACTGACGACGAATATTCCTTTTGAATAGCTCGTGCTTGTGAGGATATTAATTAATTGTACAAACTGTTATACTGATAAACTCGGCGTTTGAACTTGAGTTAACGAGAAAAGCCTAAACTAGAACCTCTGAAACACACATGTTTACTCATCTAAATTTAAGCATAACAGCGCTTATGTTTATAGATTCATAGTAAGCACGTTTAAACTTCTACGCTAGTGTTTCCGTACATATACGAGCTTTGATAAGACAACCGGTATACTAATTCCCGCAATCTTATTTGCCAAAAAACATTTGGACTAGTACATTTGAAAAATATAATTTAACCTTACGCGGTTTTTTCGAAGAAATTGAATGAAAATTAATACAGCGCGTTTAATATTTACATCATGAAAAGCACCAATTTAAATTTTAGCCAGCATTTAAATACGTTTTTCTCTGAAAGATAGGAATGATTTTATAATTGACATTTTGACTTTAAATGTCTGAAAATTGAATCATAGCGTCTTATATTCTTGGTATTGTGTTTTATCATTTGTGAAGATTTATTTTTATAGTATTTATTAACGAAAATATTTGTTTTCTAATCTTTTCTCACTAAATATTTTGTCTACACACATTTTCCTATTAGCAAAACCATTGATGAAAGTATTAGTGATCTGCAATGAAAGATATAGAGTGTAAGATATTAGTAAGGATCATTAAAGAATAACGATATTTCTTAAATGGGAGAAGCTCTTAGAATTTCGAACAACTTGGATAATTCTGAACAAGGGCATCGTGCCCTCCATGCTCGTTAAATCTCGGCATCTTATTTAAATCCATTTAATAATCAAATGGAAATAAATGAAAAGAAAATGAAAACAGTTTCTAAATATAATATTCATGTAAATTCCTTTATATACTATTTATTTTTTGTACTTTTAACAAATTTATGTTGTTTATATTATTCTTAGAAAATGAATTTATTATCTATAATACATTTCACTCATTTAAATATCGTGGAATGATTATGATTCTGTGTGATATTTGGAAAGTAAAAAATTTATCATTAGTATCGCATAAATGTCGAATCGATTTTTAGTGGTAAGATAAGAGCTTGAAAGCTTCCATTATGAAACAATATTCTGGGATGAGAAATATGAACAAGTCAACTACAATTATAACAATAGCGAACGTTATTAAATTTGTGAATATAAAACGTCAAATGTGCATTTAGGAAACCTAAAAATATGAAATTAAAATTTCTCATTAGGATACAAATGATTTTTTAATATAACTCGATAAACTGTTTTTACTAAAATGTTTTAACTGTTGTGACTGATAGCAAAAGATCATCTAGTTTATATTATCAACAATTATAAAATATCTAATCAATTATATTAATAATTACTTATAATTTGAACTTATAATTTGAAATAGCTATCGATTTTTATTAGTTTTTAAATTTAATTAAGAAATGTATATTAAAATGGCTTTTGAAAGTAATAAACTTGTGTTGGATATTAATAAAATTAATGTACCGGTAAAGATCGAGTATAATTCTCACATCAATCTGTATAATAAAATATATATTTCTTCGAATCGTTAGCCTCGTTCTTCTAAATCTCATGAAAATCAAAAGGATAGCATGCACGATAAGAAACCTTTCTGAACCTTCGAGATTAATCGTGCTTAATTAGAGAGCCGGATAAAAAGGGGTGTTTTTGTGCGCTCGTGTTCGCGTGTTTACATCGCCCGGACTTCCATATAAGAATTGCTCGATTTTTCTGCTCGTAATCGTAAGTTTTGCAAACGAAGGATCCGTTTCTTTTTTGCAAGCAGTCACAAATCTCGCAACGCGTTAAAGTAACGACGAGACGAGTGTTTCTATTTCAGCCCCCTGTATAGCGTTTATTTCCGCAATTTTTTGGTAACAATTCTTTATAAAATGTTCTCGTTGATAATCTCCATTTATCTCACTTATCCGCATCCGATGGATGACGGTGTAATTAATTGTTTCTATCGCGCGTATGTCTATCTGTGTAACGTGCAATATCTGTAGGGCGTAACACACGTGGTTGATTCACTGATTCAAGATAGCGCCGAATGAATACGCCACTTTTTATATCAGGGCTTGAATAGATTCAATTTGAGATCGCATATTCTGCATGGTCGTGGCAGCTGTACATATTTTGCAGCGTGAATGAAAGTGCACGTGAATATGCATATGCATATAACTTCTGTTCATCCACCGCTCATTCGCGCTGCAGTATCGATCTCGTCAAATTCTCTAAATAGTATATATATTTTAAGCGAAATATGCATGGAATATGATATACTTTTATTACATCACAATTCTATAGCTCTCACGAAATAGACAATAAGATAGATGAGATATTCATTATTTGTTATCAGAAAAGTCAATAATACACACAAATTATATATATTAAAAATTTTCGACTCTTGATTTCTTTGTCAAATTTATGATACGTAATGAAACTTGCAGGATCAACCAAAACCATTAATTGCAGATATAGAGATTCACTATGAAAGAGAATACACATTTGATAATGTAAATCTTCCAACCGTATATCTTTTTCTTATTATAATCAAGATAAAAATAGAAAATTATATAAAATTTATGCAGAAACGTAACTAGATGTTATGTCAAATAACTTGCTCATTTAATAATGAAAGGATATGGCTTGCTCTCACTTCTCGTGAGAGATCTATATCTTTGATTTGTGCGTTCTTACCTATTGCTGATGACAGTCTAGATTTAGTAGTTTGGGTTATTTCAAGTGAATCGACGCGCATGCACATATACGTGAATACTACCTACTAATTACTCGAGTCAGGAACCCTTGCTTGATCCAGATCTCGCAAGATATACCATGCCGAACGTCAAACCCGCTCTGTCGATCGAAATATCCGGTATTACATCACGGTATTATATCACGGATCTGTATGCATTAACAGATATAGGATGGCCGATTTGACTTCGGTTTCTCAAGCTTGACACGACTATTTCATTCCTTCCATATTCTTGTCATATATTTTTATGCCTGATTGCTTCTGTTTACAGAAAGCATAAAAGAAAAATTATATATGTAAATTGCAGGTAAAATTTTCGCACCATGCCAATGATATTTAATATCGAAAGATGAAAATGCCGTTGACCCGATGCGTCAAAGCTAAACTATAATTACTCGCGAGACGGTGCCGTTAAGCGGACCACCCTGTATAAGTACGGCATGTACCTACATATGCGTGTAAACATATACCGGCAGCCGTACATATGCGCATATATACAGCCTAGGGAGCAGGCGGATTTGGCATTTCCAATTCTGCTCGCATTGTCGAGTCGTAGAAGTGATTCAAAGCCACGGAGAACACGCTACCGTGTACGATCGCGATTCGCGGAATCCGCATTGTCGTGTACGTGCACGTGAGAGATCGTCGGTTTTTCGTCGCGATACGCGAGGGCGGACTTTTATAAATTCACGTGTCACTTTGGCGAACGCGTAAGGCACGGATTTTCAATTCTGCTGCATACCTTTGTCCTCTTGCCGAGGGGAAAATGCGTTTTAACTTTGGCATTTTAGTTCTTGCTTATCTATGTGTTTGTCCTATTACCGTAACGAATCCTTATAGATTTCTTTCTCTCTTTTAATTTATCGTTTCTTAAGTCTTCTCGCGTAAAAGCTCTTAATACTTGTTGAGTGCCATTCGTTACGAAAGGGTTAAAATAAGTAATAGCTCTTTTCGGATTATGTTTTTGTCACTTCGTACAAAGATAGCGAGATCAACTGTTTCTTAAATCTTTTCAGCCGTATAACATCAACTTCGTTTTAATAAGATGATTATACAAACATTATCGTTATTATTCTGTCAATTTATTAATAGCCTGCACATTTGTATAATTGTCGTTTAAATAGAATATATCGAATATTTTTAAAAAGACTTCGATATTCTTTATGAAATTTTCTAATGCAATGTTGCTATGTTAATATTTAGTAAGATTTAATTATTTTACAAAAATACATTTAGTTATTAAAAATTATTTGCAGATAAATACAGGCAAAAATATAATATTTAAACGAAACACAAGCAACTTTCGAGTTGTAAATTGTACATTAGAATCGTTTTATTACTATATAAAATAAAATAAGATCTATTATTCATTATTCGGTTTAACAGGAAATTGACATCGTCTACGTAAAAGTATATTATCGTTTTTCGACAAGCGGAAGTGCGAACGTTTGAAACGTTTGAAAAACATCGTACGATTCGTAAGTTCATAAATGTTTCGTAGCTTGCATGTAACAGCAACTAGGTGAGAGATCTACAGTTTTCAAGAGACTATAAATTGATTTTACTGCTTCGTGTATATATATACCTATATATATATATATATATGCACAATTTGTATATATATATATATATATATATATAGTATAAGAACATTGGCTGTTACCTATTATTCCGATAGATAACCACGAACTTCGATATTCCTTATCAAAATCGATTGGCCGTTCTCCACTTCCGACATCTAATAGGTATAATAAAGCTAATTGCGTAGCCATGCCACCATTACATAGAACCTGAATCCAATTCCGTTGTCCACCTTCCTTAAAATCAGCTTCCATCTTCCTCTTTCGTGCAGACCGAAATTTTGTTATTTTTGATGAAGTGACGAAGAACGTCATGAGAGCCATCAGATGAGCAAAACTTGAGAGTGTCAGGACAAAGCCCATAAAGAAACCTACAAAAATTAATTAATTATAAATATGGCAATATTACAAGATTTTATCGGAAGTCTACAAGTAGTAGAAGTATACTTCATGAAGAATAATTTGATGAGAGAGAAAGAATCTTAATTTCATTTCAATTAATTGTATGGCGAATATGGCTTTAATTTTTTCTGTTTTACCATATAAACATATACGTACACAACTAAATATTTTCATTCTTTATATCATTTAGTATCTTATTGTCTCTTATATTTTCTATTTTCTTATACCATAAGATTTCTTATATCACAGATTATATGAACATTTCACTACCAAGAATTGCACCGCTGACATCTAAACTTTTCTTGCGTAAACCCCAACCAGTGAACATAAGTGGAATTACGACTGCAGCCAGCCATCTCCATGGTGAGATCACCGAGTGCTCTAAAATGAAAGTAAAATTGATGAATATTAAAAAATGTCATTATTTAGACTCAATTTTAGACACAAACAGCTACACAGAGAAAATGTACGTGAATTTAATAAAATTTGTAATTTTACAGACTAAACACAAAGTTTTATATTTCATCCAATAAATATTTTCTAATTTGATAATAGAATTTTTCTTTTTGGCTTTCAACGCATCATCGTTTAAAGAAATGTGTGAAGAATGAATTAATGATCAAAATCTTAGTGTAAAAAAAAAATAACTTTCAAGCCTCATTCGTTTTAGTCTGCAAATTGATTTTTGTGATAAACGTGTCGATTGAGTAACAATTAAGTATGTAAAACTTTTGCAAACTTTCTTTCTCTTTATCACTTTTTAAAAAAGATAAGTTATTGATTTAACGACATAACAATATACAATATAAGTACTCTATTCATTTTCTTTCGTGTTGCGCATTTAATTCTTGTTTCCAATGATAGAAGGAAGACTATAAGATATAATCAAGTGATACAAGGAAATTAAAAATTAAAATTTTATTTTAATTTATAATTTGCACACGATATATTAAAAAAAGAGAGAAGATATCGGTTAAGTAGTTTCCAAGTAGTTTCAATAGTTCATGCGCATATTATCTGAAAATTTATTCAAAAATCTATAAAAGTTTTTTTCGTTTTATTCGTTTCGTAACGCACTTGAAAAAGTTAAACTAATATTCGTATTGTAACGTTGCGTATTTTTCAAAGCGCACATCGATTATCTTGATATTGATAATTGTTTTCCATATCAATTAAGGTGCATTCGGGGAGACGCTATTAGCGCTATCAACATTAGTCTATATTCATTGTTCACTGAAAACAGAATAAAGATAGACTGATGTTGATAGCGCTAATAGCGTCTCCCCGAACGCATCACTCATATCGCAAGATCGTCATTTTGATAATTCAACAGATAAAAACGTGGATACTTAATTATGCAATAATTTTAAAAATTCACCGAATATTCGACGTTGACTTGACGATGTAAAAAAATATGCACTGCATTCAGTTTCTTCTTATACATATGTACAAATTCCGTTTATCTCGCGTCTCTTATTCATAATAATAAGCGGCGCTCGCAAATAGAAAATAATCTTTCTTTTGAAAATAATCAAGATGTATAAATAAAAACTGAAGATTTAAATCATTTTAATTGGTTTTATTTAATTTAATTTATGTAAGATTTATTTCTTAGTTGAATTTTAATGAAATGCTACAAAAAACATTTAATAATAAAAGAGTATGAACATTATAAGCAAAAATACATCATTTGCGAGGAATAATAATTAATATTGAAATAATAATCGAAAGCTTTATAGTATTTTTTTGCTATTAAATGCTTTTTATGCGGCATTTAATTAAAATTCAATGTTAAGTATTAGTTCGATGTATGCTTTTCTTTTGTATTAAAAAAAATTATTTTCTCTAACAGCACATATTTTGAATTTTTACAGAATATACCAAGAATATATTCAATATATTGAAAATATTTCTATATCCTACACTTTTGTGACTTTTGAACATTCTTAGAATCTACACATGCTATTAAAGTCAAACTTTTTTATACGAATTGGTAGAAAAATGTCGTAAAAAAATCTTCATAATTCTTTATTGACATGTGAAAAAATTCTGAAATATTCAAAGATTTTTTGTTCAATAATTTTCGACGGAAGTTTCATAAAATCTGAAGAAGCTTAAGATATTTTTTTCAAAAATCTTCATCAATTTAAAATATGTAAAATTCTTAAAAATATTATGAGACATTGAGTATTTTATTCCTCCAAGAATTTGTCACAACTTGTCTCGGACTGGAACTTATAATGTTATCTCGTCATCCCTCACGTATCCTCTTTTTCTAACCTGAAAGCCGTGTTTGCAATCGTTCTTAATCATTAAAATACGCTTAATTAATAACTAAAATACGCCGCGACGTAATAAGCGGATCTAATGCGATCGTTCGCGCAGTGTCACGTGTACCAATCTATATATTTTTCTCATTTATTTATACACGCATACTCTCCGGTCTAACCTCTAGCGCGATTACTCGCGAACGCATTTGAAATCGTTTGTCGCGTAATACGAAACCTTCCGTCGAGTCGGCGGCGTCTGGCCACAGTATCGAGTATGCCACATTCACTATCCAGAAGAGCATGGAAATCGGAATAGCACAGGCACTCAGGAATACCGGCATCAGCACGCGGGAGTGCCGGCTCTCCCTGCGACTTCCATGGGAGCTCATGTCAGGACACGCGCGTCAGACGCACTCGCAGCGCGACAGGTCGGCTCGACACTGCTCGACACTGTAGCCGAGGCAGCGTCGCGTGTTCCACCGTCGAGCCGAAAGCCGAAAGTTCCCCCTCGAGACGCACGATACATCAAACGCGATCACACGGTAAAAAAAAATTTCCTCCACGCAGGTGTCCTCTCTTCCGCGGACAACCGAGTCAACTGTTGACCCTGCGACTGGAGCAACACGAAAGAACGACGCTCCTTGCGTCCAAACATATGTCGATATACGCAAGAATTTCGAAAGCCGCGAATAGCGGTATCTAAACTACGAGCTCCCCTCCTTTTCATTCAGCCTCTTTTACTGTACATTCAGTCTATTCTTATATACTGACTATTAATTATATATTACTTGTTTCATTTCGAGTACAAAAAGCGCGTAAACACTTCTATCTGGACAAAGATCTTTAGAAATAAATTTTATTAAATACATGCACGTGAAGAATACATATGGAACGCACATATATCTTGATTTCTTTCAAGGTTTCTGTGTCTGATACATTTATTTAACTTTCACACATTTTCGGATTAAACGCATGTCTTTAGACTGGAATTTCATTCGATAGATTGACTTTAAAAAATTAAAAACAAGAGTAAACAAATTGATAAGAGATTATATGGAACGAAAAATATAGCTCTTTGGATTTCTCAATTAATAGCTGTGAATATTTAGATACGATGGGATATTTTTAAATGAAATTTGAAAAATATAACACTGAAAAAATGCTCGTTTCATAAATTAGCAAAATGTGAGAAAATTTCTACGCAATCACAATTTACTATTTACAAACAACTTTATTTCTGTTTTACAATACAAAACAATGGCTTGAATCTTAGAATAACATTGTTTTCTCTGCTGTATCGAGCATGCTACATTTTACAGAAGATATAAAAGATGTAAGAGAACTTGCGGTAAAAAATTATGCAATTTATCTAATAACTTCAAGGATTAAACTGACGAATATACAAAAGCTACTAAATGTACTGAATTAATTAATGATTAATACAATGCTAAATGAATTGTACAAAATTTGAATAATCAAAAATTGCCGTCAGCTACATATTTTATATACACAAGATGAATTACGAATGATTATTACATAACGACGTTCGTTGCGCCATATTGTCGCTATACTTTCGCTTTGTTGCAGAATTATAATAAATTATAATAAATCGCAGCGCGCGAGAAAGTATGCATACTGATGCGATTTAATGATTGTAACCTTACATGTATATATTTCTAGAAAAATATTTCTATGTTTTTTCAATCAACAATATTAAATATTAACATTTCATAACTGCCAAACGTTTTCAGCTGAGCGCAAACGCACGAGTTACAAATCATTTATAGACTCTTTTTTGCAGTTAACCAGTTTCTACTGGTTTGCATTGAAATCTTGCATAGAAAGGATTAGTGACAGCGCAAGAATCATCGATATCTAAGTAAACAATCAAATATACACATTACTACACGCATACGTCTGGATTAATCCAAAAGCTTAGTCTCTTTGAAATGCCAAAAATCTTGGTAATCATTTTAAGAAAATAATTAACAAGCATAAAATAATTTTATGCTACGATACTGAAGTTATGCAAAATACAAATTACTGAAAAATAATGTTCGAAAGACAAATCTCTAAATTAGCAACCTTTAAGTAATTTGAGAAGACAACGCTAGATATTAAATGAAATGCGATATTTAACAATAACTTTTACGATAATAAGCTCAAGCTACGAGGATCTAAAATTAACATGAAAAGGAACAGAAATTATTTTAATAGATTTTCGAATCGTCCCCAATCAGAAATAGATACGAGTCACGTAGAAACGAATTTCCTAATTCGTCTGAGTTATTCGATACAATGTTCTAGTTGATGTAACGCTACTTTGTAAAATGAAAAGTTACTGTTTTATTCTACTCTACAATGAATATTATAGCAAATCTTTATAAATTCCTCTTTTTCTAAATATCCTACAATTGAAAAATTATTTTACAATATATACAAAAGTATAATAAGGATATAAAAAAAGATTAAGCACGGTTGCATTTTTTTACGACAGTCTTAAGACGCTTAGACAGTGAAAGCGGTTTTTTTTATATTTATATGAAATTATCTGAAAGATTTGTCTTTTGCAAATAACATTATCTGTAAGAATTCAGATTGGGAGTTTCCCAGATAAAAGAGAGAAGATATCACGGCCGATACAAGTCGGAGAATAGTATTGTAAAAAAATTTTCTTACGTTATCCGACTAAATCAATTCTTTTGTACTTGTCAGAACTCGTTTGAAATAACGAGTCTTGTGCTTATAGAAGTACGTTCTTTCTGAACAATGTTTAAGGGAGTACTATAAGTGCTACTTAAATGCGACCAAAATATCTGTCTTCTGTACAGCGAAATATAGTCTTATCATTGTTCATTGTTAATATATGTATATATATGTATGTATATATTCCGTTTACTATATTTTTATGTAGATAATCAACAATTAGGAAATATGTATGTCAAAGTATTCACAGCGACTTAAATAATGAATAAAGTATTACACGCGGTAAAGAACAGTCAAAAAGCAAAATAATTAATTTTGACACGATTAAAGGAGATTATTAATGACGATTGTACTAAATTCTAGTCCATACTGACTAAGAACCGCGGATTATGCATGAATAATTCGATAGGAAGTGTGAAAATTGTAGTTTTTTTTACAACTCTTATGTACAGATGGATTCAAGTGTTTCTGGCTTCATCTGCTCCCATGCTACTTGTTCGGCGTGTCCATTTATTACCAGTTCTTCAGTGAGAGAAATTAACTTTAAAAAATACAATTTTAATTAATTTGTGCACTTGCAAAGAGATTCTCAGAGATCGAATAACTACTTACCCCGTAATTTTGTATCATAAAATAAATATTTGCATAAATATTAGTTTGAATGCGACCTTCAATTTGTGCTTGAGCAACTCCCTTTGAGGAACAACTTTGTACCACATTGTAAGCTTCTGATGACCATTTACCTACGAGAGAGTAATATTAAAGTATAATTAATATCTAAAAATAAATAATTTTGAATAAGTAGAAATATATAATCTGGAAAAAGAGTACATATATATCAATATATAATCACCATTCTTTGGTTGAATATTTGCTAAAAAGATTTCGATCGCTTGGAAGGGCAAGCTCAAATAATTATATATCAATGGTCTACATTGTGAATTGCTAAGCTGCCAGTAACCACCGTAATCGAGTAACCGTATTACGCTTCTTTCTCCCGACGGATCTGGACGTTCAATGTATCCTCTGACCCATTTGTCGCTCCAATATACAGCTACGTACTCACCCTCTGCAAAACAATATATTTTATAGTCCGAATATCTTGATTTTACTTTTTTATCAACGCATTAAGATTGTAATAACTTACTATTCAATACGTCTGGAACTGGTAGCAATTCATTGTTATACCAATACGTCATGCTGTCTTCTAAATTTTGCAACAGGGGAAATGACGGATGAGTCGGAAGCTGAACGAAGAGCCAATTTGGCTTGACAATGTGAGAGATATTAATATCATTATTAACACCATCAATCAGGGACAGGGGCCGTTGTATAAGGACATTGTATGCAACTTCTTCATTCACGTCGGATACTGTCGAGATCTCTGCTAATGTTACTTGCGGGAACCTTTTCTCTGGAAACTTCTGCCTTACCATTTTAAGCGCGATATTAATTCCCTCAACACTGCCTCGTATCGAGCAAATTTTATGATCGCCATCGCAAGGATGATCATTGACATATATGCCGACATTTGCTTTTGTTCGGATACTGTGTAAAAAGCTACCATGACGGCCGATCAACCTACCCACTAGATGTAGCGGTATAGCAAAGTCATACGTAGTAGGTGCCGCGTTGTCTTTCCTGCACCCGTTAATACTTCCACCTGTATGAGAAAATAAAAATTTAGAGAGTTGTCATTCTCTAAATCTCACGAAATAATAGTTCATTTACATTTGTTTACTGCATTGTAAAACTAATACTCTCTACGATTCTATTAATAAATAGATGAGATACTTCATCGCCAACAATTATCGATATATTCACCTTTTCCGCTATCTGTGTTGCTTCCTTCGCTCTCGGCTTCGTCTGTGACACTGCCGTCCAGAACTACGGAAACAGGGCTGTGATTGGCCGAGTCTCTTTCGTCAACCTCTTGTCCCTGAGCGTTGATGGTATGTCCCTCGGATTGCTGTCCATCTTCCTTATAATTACATTTGTCCGTGGTATCGTTTTGCTCAAATGGCTTTGTCTCGCAATCCAGCGTCTGATCCTTCTCGTTGGCAATGCTTTGACGTATTCTCGTTACATTATCGATATTCTTGTTGAAGGATTTGCAGGACGTGGCGATCATTTCGAAGTAGCTCGCATTTGGATTGCTGCCCAATTCTACAGCACCATCGCATATTGTCTCGTCCATGTGTCTAATCTGGCTGCTACAGAAAGGGGATTGCGACGTTGAATTTTTTGACGGAATATCCATGCTCTCGCTGACCTTCCTTGGGACGCGAGTTGGCGGCTCTTCTTGCCGCGTGCAACAGCTAGTTGAGGATCCCTGATTGATCTCCTTCTGAATGCCAGAATCATAGACACTAGAATCAACCTTCTTCGTATCATCTGAAATCGTCTTTTTTACATGACTTGATTTCGCAGCCCCTCCTGAGTCATTCCACTGTAGTTCATCTCTGTCTATCCGACGACGTTTGTACCAAAAGAGAGCGACGACAAGAGCTACCGCCGGGACCGTCCACTTCACTAGCTGTACGTGAATTGGAGAATTCATAGTGCGAGTCCACGGTAGCTGCCGTTACTGGAAATTCACTGATACTGAAATCGAGATAGATACCAATTTTTAATCCCCAATTATTTTAAAGTATACTTAAGTGACTATTATTTCATATAATTGGCTATTTTTAATATTTATATAGAATAATTTAATCTTATATATATATATATATATATATATATATATATAT
>VBVR01004559.1:0-14163 GCA_011638315.1 Tetramorium parvispinum | reverse complement strand
ACCAAATACTACTAAGACTCTTACTGAAGTAAAATTACAAAAAAAAGTAATAAAATGCAGTGTTTGGTGTTCGATAAATTAAAAAAAATGACTTAAAGATAGGTGGTCGATATATCGACCACTATGCCGCAAAGGGTTAAACTATTTTATTATTATTTGTTATTACTAAATAGATATACCGAAATAGATTATGCTTTGTGTACTGTTAACTTGTGTTACACTCTGTCTAGACTCTGATATGTACACAGCGTAATGAAAGTGTGTATCCTGTGCGTGCAGGTCGGAAAACACCGGAGATCCATCTTTGTCCCACGTCTCTACGTTCATTTTTCGCTGGCAGCCTCGAGGTTTTTTGGCATGCCATTTATCTATTAAACGTTGTCGCGGGTCATGGCACGCGTAGTATTTACCCACGTGCCACCGCATTCATTCGTTGCAGGTCACGCGGGGTATCGTTTTTATAAGTTCACGTAAAAACGTCGGCGCAATCTTACTTACGGCGGATTCGAAATCGCTGAAATTCGATATACGGCGGCTACCGTCTTCATATTTCCGTGTCTCGCGAACGATTTGAAATACATCCAATAGGGAGTCTGAAATTTCTCTGTATTACCGAATCACTTTCTGGACACGAATAGATCGTGAGACATTACAGATGGGCAGAAATTAATATCACGCGAAATGATCGATCGCTGTCGCTTGGGAATGAGGTTCGCTTCGGTTCAACTTGGGTCAATGCGACTGACTCCTGTATATTATATATCCATATAAAATAATACATGGCCTTTGTGTTGTACGGCTCTTAGTGGTGTACTAGATGCGTCCAACTGAATTCGCTATAAATCGTTAAGATCACATTGTCATGACTCCCATAGTGCGTGCGCGGGCGTGTGTCATAATCAGCAAGTATAAAATGTTACATGCACGCGGCTCTGTACGCGTATACGCAGTCTAGACAATGGGACTGAGCATAATCTAACGGCATCATCTGTACACTGGTCGTGTCACAATGGTGGAGGTCGGTGGAAGGGGGGCACGCATTGATATACACAGACCGCTTAATTACCACCCTCTTCTCTCTGCCTGTTCGACACGAGTTCTGGAATATCGCTGCGGGACACTTTGATGTCGCGCAGCGAGAATACATTAATATACATATTGCATATTTGCAATATATTTTCTACGCGATTAGCCTCGTTTTCAACTACGTTCTCGGTATTAATTAAAGTAATTGCTACGTAATGCGGGCGTCATACGTCTGCCTATTATGAAGCTGCACAGCAATGTCGATAATCCATCTAATTGTCCTTTGTCTCTGTGTATCCTGTGGAAACAACCATCCACACAACCACCCACGCGCGCGAGCGTTTCCATGTTAAGGGTAGGAACGCAGATAGCTCGCGGAGAGAGATCCATCTCCTTTTTTGTCGTCGCCGGAGACATTTTCGTTCACGAGGGAGAGAAGAAATAGCGGAAAAGGGACGCGCGCGCGTCTGTGTTTGTACGATATTAACGATCAGCCTGCATCCGTGTTCGTTTTAACGTTTCGCCGGTTATACGGCCTGTAGGCCGTACATTGTCCGTATTGGTCCCCAGCCAGTCATCGAGCATCCCGCTGTTAATTTAACGCTGTTAGTAAATTATGCGGCGGCTTTCAGGCTGCGCGCCGCGCGATATCGCTTTTGCCACCGGCCATCCGCGCGCTATTTAGAACAATAATAATTCTTGTCGTTAATTTATAGCATCGGGCGTCGATATACTTCCGCGGCCGGTTACGCGTCACCGATGGCACGACATTCTCGCTGTAAATAAATTCGAAACGCCACCCGTCGTCGGCGCCGCCGCTCCATGAAACAGTCCGCGACACTCCATTAAGCTTTGGCTCAGCGTTGACCCCGAACAGTTCGTTATTGATCTGAAATATTAGGCTCCGCGCCGTTTTTCCAACTTCATCAAAATTTATCTAAACTTCAGCGGAACGAAGAATTATATTGTGTACGTGTCGCACATACGTGTTATTTTTTAATCCTATATGTCTTGAAATATATATCATTTTTTTTTTACAATGAGAAATAATGGATGACGAAAAAAAACTCGTAGGATGCCATTAGTTTTATCGAATAATTGCAACGATCATAAATCGCACACGTACGCGCAATATAACTTTATTCAATCTATAACTATATATAATTTTATAGATTTTTAAAAAAGATTTAATAATACTATATGATTTTGTTTTATCGTGCTCCCCGGGTGATAAGGAGCTCCTTAGCAGGTCATAATGCGATACTATCTTCCAATATGATCTACCGTTAGATCCAAAGTCCGGTGAATGAAGCTGTTCGTGACTGTCCATTTTCCTCTTATCATATTCCGCCCGTGTTTCGTAACGACGTAACGGCGCAAGATAAGCCGAGCGTCTCAGGTTTGCGCTTGGACGCATGGCGATCCTTAAACCACGCGGAAAGTGCAATCGCCTCGAGTGTACACGAGAAACAAGCGACGAGAGCGCGATCGGGCGCGTGCGATCGATAGAGAGGTTCGTTGGCGTGCGATCGATCGTCAGGGCGGCTGAGGAACGGTCTGCCGCGCTATCGCGCGGACCTGTGCTGGAAGCCAGCTATAAATATTCGATAACTCTATTGAGAAGGGCAAGTATAGCCTTGCTTATCGAATACTGGAAACGTCACGGTGCCTGGAAGCGAGAATGCCGGAAGAGATACGTGCGTTATAGTCTCGGCGAAGTGGGTCACGCTCCGCGTTGCTCTGCGCTCGACGCGCGCGATGATTATGGTCGGGACGGCTGATAATATTCAACAATGGAGCACGACAACGAGTAACGAGATATAATTGCGAGCCTGTCGTCTATGCATGTTTCTATCACCAATATCGCTGTTGAGCGAGAGAGAACAGAATTAATTCTTTGCAATATTAAGAATCCCGTCTTGTTCGCTGCAAGCGAGTAAAGGAATAAAGTCGAGCCGTGCGGAGTTTTGATATTTTGCCTTGTTTATCGCACAGACATAATCCGCGCATGATTTTCCAACCGGTTCCATCGAGACGATTGTGACGTTATGTCATCGCAGATTCGTAATCACAAATCACTGGGTGCCCTTACGCAATGGCAGCACTCTGTCTGATGAAGTGCATATCCCCGCTTGAAATTAGGCAAAGCTTCAGAATAGAGCTTCAGCAGCACCCGTACATTGCGTCATCTTCGAATATTAGTCGAGAGATCTCGTAAGTGCGTACGCCGAATGGAAACGCTCGCGGGTGTGTGCCGGCGTGTAATTTCGAGTCACTCGTATACACGTCGTAATTAAGTGGAAGAGGTATATCGCACTGCGCGGCGTGGCGCGGCAGTCCCACCTGTGCACACGTATATATGCACACGCGAAAGGAGTGAGCTCGCAGTCGCGTAGGTTCCAAGTGCGACTCGCCGCCGGTATTCCCGACACCATCGATTGCGTCAAACAGTAATGTGGACTAATGCACGCCCAGCGCACGCTAATGCACGATGGACGGGGAGGAGGGAAGGTTGAATTAAGGAGTTGATAAGCCTTATCGACCGACTCGCGTACATCGACGCGAGCCTCGCGTGTCGGTGCGATCCGGGGTTGTAATATGGAACGAGTCGTCCGACTAAGGGTTTGGGGTTCGATGCTATCCAAGGCGTCTTAACGAGATCGAATGAGGCGAGATTCGAGAGTACGGATTCTCGGTATGAATGCCGGGGAATGAAAGCCCTCCCGAGGATTTGCCACGTATCGCGGTGTTGGAGATAGAAATATTTAGATTACAAAATTGATAATATTTTTTGGAGAGCTACCTGCCATGTCAACCAATAACATTTTATTGGATTCTTTTATTAAATCCAATACCACGCGTCATGGAATTGAATTGTTAAAATGTAACATTTTCTTGATAATCAAATATTGCATTTCACGTGAAAGTGACATGACTCTTTTAGGAAGAGTATGTATCAATTCCCGTGAAATATTTATCATTTTCAAGATAATAAATTTCTGAGAGCGTAGTGAAAAAAAAAACTGAAAAATTTATAACGTTGATTTTATGATGTTAAAGTTGCGCGACGCTGTGACAGTAGTTTCTGATTTAACGTAAAAAAGAAATGTTAACGTGGAAAATTTAATTAATTTTCTGTGCAACATTTCATCACGTGAAATTATCTATAAAAGAATCGGTTCTTAGTGTACCATTCTCAGATAAGAACGGTGACAAAATGGCGATTGCGTATCTCGTTGAACTTTCCAGAGCACGAAGCGGCTCACGACTGTGAAGAATCTAACGGAACGTTTTATTCGTCGAATCCCTTAACCCGGAGAGAGAGCCATCCGGCGGCACTCTCGATTACAAGGGAGCAACTTTTTCTTCGCAGGCGACGACACGTCAAATTGTCGACGTGGATAATCGACGGATACGATCGGGGCGAAGGGAAAAAGGAGGAGAAGGCTCCCCGCCTTCCCCGGTCTCTCCCTTTCGCGTGGTACATGCCATCACTCTGGGACGAGCTCGGCTCATCAATCACCGTCGTTCGCCAAAGAAACGATACGACGGTCGTTCGCAGCTTCGATAGAGAGTTAATTCCAGCCGAGTGCGCAGCTCCGAACTGCTCTCTGCTGCTTTCGAGTCATCAAACCGTACCATCCCATTCCTCGATGAACTTATCGCGCGGGTGTGTCGCCCACTCCTCCGACTAACTTTGTCCCCAACGTCACAACGGAGATCTTCCGTTTCGTCACAGACGTCGTCGTCGGCGTCGTCGTCGGCGTGACGAAAAACAGCGCGGCTGATGGTCCCGTTTCTTCTTCTCCTCGTGCGCCGGCATTTGGAACAGATGTGACATGCAGATGCGCCGCGCCGGCGTGAATATACTTTTGCGTCTCGCGCGCCGAAAGCATCGCATTTAATTTGACACTCGCGCTTAAAATGATTACATACGCGCCTTTTTCCGGGGACATCCGTGACGCGCAAAGAGTTTTAACGTTAATTAATATGGGAGAGCGCGGGCGGTGTTAATTTAATCAAACGCGAGACATCAATTTATCCCGAGGTTCGTCTGGCTTTCGCGCATTATTGCGCACACGCGCAAAGTCCAGTTATTTCGAGTTCGTTCGGGCTCTCGGTGCGCGACGATCGGCGAAAGATATTTTTTTTTTCTTCTCTTTGGACACATTCATCCCCGAGTGAATCGGCGGCCATCGTAACTCGAATATATATTCGGTCGAGCGGCCGCACGTACTCGGCGGCGTCCTTGTCGTCCACCACACCGATTACTTCGGAACAATAAAGCTCCGCTGGCGGTTTATCTGACGGCCAATAGCGGGACGCAACAATCGCAGGCGTACGAATTTCGCAGTGACGAAATGGCGCATCCCCCGATCGATCGGCAATGGTGCCTTTGTTACGGCGCATCGGATTGTTTTCCTGCTATTTTGGGAATAATGTCGGGACACGAGCGACTTTAAGCGACGCGGATAAAAAGTCGATTGTAACGCGCCAACAATCGCCGATTTATTTCGACTGTTAAGAGAGGAGCCGGCCCGATTTTCCGCATTTGGTTTACGCGCGTTTGCCCGGAGGAGGGGGCAGTAAATCACGATCGAGATTCAAGCGCCGTAAATGCAAATAACACGATGGTACTAAGCGATGACTGAACGACGCTAAAATTTTGATGCAACTTGCGTTACGAATTTTCGGATTCTCGATATTTTATTGCGCGATTGTTTGCAAATGTAATAGAAATGTTGGCGATTCAGATAATACAAATGCGGATAATTCGATGCCGCGTTGATTTCACGCAAACAACAACATTTAATGGCGCTCACTGCGACGATTTGCAAATGATAATTTCACTCGGAGGCAGTACAAGCAACGTTTTCATTTAATCATTCGGCAACAGGCTATTTGTACACGATAATAAAATACAATTTTGCAAAGTTGTTTTTGCAAAATTTCATGTACAGCGTGAGAGAGTTGAATTAAAGCCGTCGAACGGTCAATGCGCGTGAGATAAAAATCAAGCTCGTCGGTCCAATCCATCGCATTCAGAGATCATTGTAATTAGAGCTTTATCCTTGGATGGATCTTTTACGAGGTATTCCAGGATGAGTCGTAACACTAATTTCATGCTCGTTTCGCCGACGATCAGTCCATCGCGAAAGCTCTTTCCCTCGTCCTCCTCGTTCGCTTCCTCTTTCTGCCAGCTTTAAAATCGACGTCGTACTCCGTACTCGTACATCTCGTGCAGGATATCACTTCTACGATCGGCGAAGCGAACGAGGACATGTCGCGGCCGAGTTCGCTCTGTCTTCTCCGTCTCTCGTCTCTCTACGCTGGCGATTACTTCGGGACAATAACGCTTTCCCGCGGTTTATCTGACACCGACGGCGCAACAATTCCACGGCAAACTTTACGAGGAGGGAATGGCGACCCAGAATCATTCCCCGGTCGTCCCTGTGCTGTGACAACGTACGTATGATCTTCATCGGGGCGATATACCTTGGCTAGGGCAGGCAAGACACGAGAGAGAGAGAGAGAGAGAGACGCAGCTGGTGCGCGGAGGAGTGACATGGAAAAACGAAGAGAAAAAAAAAGATAATCGGGAAGAAAAGACGCAGTCTTTTTCACGTTGTCTAACCGCTTTCTCATATTGTACCTGTGTCAAATCACACTGCCCAGAGACGTTCTTTTAGCGTTCTTTCGGCGGCTCTGTACCATCTTGATATTTTACCCTTTGTAATAACCAAGAATATGTCGTTCGCTATATTGCATTACGAATATTTGACGAATCTCATTTTCAGATTCATTTTCCTTCCCTCGCTGACTCCTCAGTGTCTTGTCTTTGTATTACACAATTTATTTTAACGAGAATTATTTTCGAGAGTCCTAACTTAATCTAATCTTCTTTCATATTCCTTTGTCGAGTAAATATCTCCTTCGCCCAAAGATTCGCTAAATCTTAAAAGCTCTCGTAAATATATTGCGTAATTTAAAAATGTTTTAAAGTATGAAACGAGTAATAATAATTCTTTTTAATATTCCACTTTGTATCTTTAATAGTTCGGCGACCTATTGTACGCGTCGTTCGAGGAGAGACAGGCGACTTGGTCGCGGTAAAGTTGAATCGGTGCAGCGTCGAGTTGAACAAGTTACACTGTCGCGACACGGTTTTGCATTATCGATATAGGTTGCCCCACAAAACAAGTCGCGCGACCTGCGTACGGGGGGTGCGCCTGGGCTGTCGCCGACTTCTGGCCTCGACCGCGACTTCCGACTCGTTCGAGGTGGAATCTCGCGAAAGTTTCGAATTACCCGGCGGAGCGTTTGTTAAACAAAATGCTCGGGGCCATTTTGCGGGCTCGCGTGGATACTGATTAATTTTAGGTAACCTCGGTAGCCGTGAAACCGCCAGCTCTCTTGTACCGGCTCCGAAATTCCGTCGCGCGAGTTTTTAGTGGCATTATCGGCGAGAGAAATCGAGGGAGAGAAAGAGAGAGAGTTTCAACAGCCACGCAAACCTGGGGAATACGTAGGTAAACTACTTCATAGATATGCGCAAACGCGAGTGCAATTATGCGAGTAGCATAATTGACAGCGGTGACGCCGCGGTGCGGTCCGACTAGAGGGTGAGTGGTCAGAGGGAATGACGCTCGCGCGCGCGCGACCGCACGATTATGAGTGTCCGAAGTTTAATGCCGCAGCTTGGACGAATTTATTCACCTTCCGTAATAACGGGCTTTAACACAAATATAGCGCCAACTGCTCACCGTGTTTCGAATAACGCCGGGTTCGCAATCAGACGCGCAATTACGAACTCTCCCCCTCGGAAAACAGTCGGATCGACGACCGTCTCTCGATCGGGGAGTTGATATTATCTCGCTTACGCGCGGAATATTCCGCTCTAATTTATACAAGTCGCGCCTGGATTTATTCGCGAAAGACGCCCGTGATGAAATATTGCCGGGAATAATGCGACGATGTTGTTTTCTATCGTTGCGGAGAGTTCTCTTCGTTCATATCAAAGAGGCTTTTCGATCGAAGGTGCGCTTTACGCGTGTTTATTTTAGATTTACGGCGCGAATTGGTGTTGACGTAGAAAAAAAAAATTTCGAGGGTTTATTTGAAGTTAATCATACAAGACTGTCTCTGCAAAGCCGAGCGGCCTGCCACCGCGATATATTTCAATTTCCAGCACTTCGTTCGATAATTTTCTAGATATGTAACGGAGATAATTACGTCGCGTAACGAGGTTCTCGTCGTTATACAATGGTCTAAGAATACCAATACTATATTTATCAGATACGTCAGAAATGATATATGAATCGCTTATTTTAACGAGTTTAACTCTAGGACATCTAAGATGAAGCGATTGCCAATTAGCATAAATGCAGTATATTACCTAATAATGCTGGAGAATTATCGTTTAAACGTGTTCCATTTCTATAGCGACTCGTTTTTCGCAATTTCACCGCTGGGGAAATATATTTGAGAAACGCATTTGAGCGGAGATTTAATTCACGTCGCGTTCAAAAGCGCCCGGCACTATATTCACAATGTTGCAGACAATTCGCGTATTAGTTTATCTTTTTGTCGCGAGACTAATCGAATCCGCCGGTGCCGCGCCGGGTAAAAAAGCGTGAAGCGGCACAGTCGAAAGCACCGGGAATAAATATACCGAAAATCGCGGCGGCGTGCAGGTATGCACGGCGGAATATCAATTATCGAATGCAACGTAGCCGCTAACGCGTTGCGCGCGCGCGCGCTCTCATCGCGATCGCGTGCATCTATTTGTCATCGACCGGCGCGTATCACGGTCGGTGTGTTTTTCTACCAATAACCGTATGTCAACGACAGGGTGCATCTAAACACACCGACATATTAGCCGCGCCAACGCCCCATGATTTTTTTCTCCTCTGCGAGATCGAGGATTTTACGAGTTGGGGCGCGAGCGAATTCGGCGCGAAAGGGAGCGTGTTTGGTGCGAGGTGTGACGGATAATTACTGAGGGCTGATATAAAACGCATTAGAGTCACCTCGCGTAGCCGCGTTGCGGTAATTCCCCACACGGTGTGTGTCGGCGGGTTTCATTTTTTAACGCGAGTCGCCGTGAGAATAATAAACGCACGCGTTCTAGCACTCGTCCGCGTCGGTTTTACGATCTTGATTATTCGCGCCGAGTAATAACGCGTAGGGAATAAGAAGTTTTGAATTATGCCCGCACTTCCGTTATTGCCAAGCTCTGAATGATTAAATGCTACAGTACAACACGTATATTACTTGTTTTTTTTCTATTTTTTTCTCCGTTGGGAGGACAAGGACAAGTGTGAACTGTCCAACTTCTGCATTAGCGTTTAAATTATATTTGCGGTCTCTAATGTGTATCATTTTTTTACGTACCGTCAAAGTTCTTTATTCCTCATTATTTGCGGGAGATAGATTTCGCTAAACTATCGCAAGTATAGAAAGCGCGAATATGAAATGGTAAAATGTATGAAAGTACAAAGAATGTGTTCCAAGAAAATTGAAAATGAAGAAAAATGTTATTAAAAGGGTAATTTTATTTCAATTAACAATCAAGCACATAATTAATACTCAAGATGATTGCATGATATACTTTCTAGAATTTATACGTTATTAAAATTGCAACAAATTAAATATTATTAGATCGGTCGGTATTTTTTTTTCCGACTCTTGAACTCAAACTTATATTTGGACATTGCTTTTTTTTTAGAAATTGGACTTCTCTCCATTTTCTTCAAGAATTTATAAAGATTTTATTTATTAATAGATATATAGTAAAATTATAATAGAATAGAATTTAATTGAATTTTGACCACGAATACGGAATTTTCTAGTCGTAAATAAAAAGAGTGGCCATAAATTTACATGACTACGGAGAACGCGAATAATGTATCCGCGAATAAGAAACTTTGACTTTATCTCTTTTGACAAAAGTATTCGGAAATCAAGTTTTGTAGATAAATTTTCAATTTGTGGCTACATCAATATTGAGAAGAGAAACGAAGTCTTTCAAGGAATTATTGTTGTAGTATTACTTTTCTGGCGTTGCACTGCTTTATGTCCCAGAGTACGATATAATTCTTATCATATCAAAACAAACAGCCATCGATAATTGCCACGTCGTGGCGTAAGTGTTTATCGTGGAAAAAAAGCGGTGAAAGAAAATCCCGGTTGTCGTGTTGGGAATGAAACCAGCGCGCTTCATTAAATGCCGAGGGAAGAAAAGTTCGCTCCACTTTTCCCAGCAACGACATCGAGCGACGTCTAAAAAGCTAACGGCGATGACGGTCGCCGGTAATTAATTATCGGTAGCCCCGACCGACTTCGCACGAGGTATTATGGCTCGTTATGCAAACACAAGGAAAATACCAGGCGAAACTCACGACTCCCGATCGTTATACCACACGTTTAATCGATTCCGCTTGTTTTCCAACTGCTACGGTGATCCCGTTAACATCATCGATTTAAGTGCTACTTTAATTTTGAGGGTCTGCGCGCATCAACGAGATCGCCTGCTCAAATGGTTGTAAAATGTAAGTCGCCGCTTCAAAAGTTGCGAAATCTCGCCGCGCGTATCAACCGCCGCCGCAGCAACTTCTCTGTTTTTTTCAAGCGGATTAAAATTGCCCGATGAAGTCTCAACGTTAAACTTTAATATCGTTAGCTGGATGAACGCGATGATACGCTACAGTGTCGTCAAAGATATTATTGATTACGCGATTCTTGGGGAAATATCGCCAACTCGACCGAATCATTGTAAGTAAGCTAGTGTCACGAATTGCAGCAAATAAACTATTCGCGATGATGTAACATTCGATTTTATTATGCGCGAAATAGGATCGCTGTTAAAAAATGAAGTCACGACTTTTTGCCAACGATTGAATAACCTGGTAGCGACAGCGTTATTGAAAGAGCCGATCAACCCGTGGCTCGAAAGGACATGAATTTAATTCACTGTGCGAAAGATGAAAAGGACGGATTTTGCTGAAGCGTGGTTTTTGATAGCGCTGATAGTCTGGATGATGCACCGATATCGATTGACGTGCATAACATTTAATAGGTCAAGGATCTGATTTCATGATACAGGATGTTCCAAAAAGTTGGGCTGGCTGTATTCATGTTTTCCTTAATAAGACAAACAAAAGATTTTTTAAAACATATTTCTAAAATTCTTTGTTAAAAAATAAAATTAAAATTAAGTTAAGATTAAAAGAATAAATTTTAGTGTTAATGTTATGTTTATTTAAAATAATTTAAAAAATTAAAAAGCTTAAAGGAGGCGTTCAAACTATCCATAGTGTGTGTGTGTATATGTGTGTAAAGCAATACAATTTTGTATTCTTCGTATCATTCACTCCCAGAGTTCAGACATTCATCTTCTATTCTTTGCAAAAGTTGTTGTTTGTTGTCAGTTGGAACCGAGTAAACAATTATTTTCAAATGGCTCCGCAGAGAAAAGTCAAGTGAATCCAAGTCGGGCGAGCGTGAACTACCACTACGATCAATCCATCGACCAAGATATGTCCAAAAACTGTCTCGCAACATGACTAAAATATGAGGATGCATCATTTTACAAAAACGTGCTTTTAAGTCTAGTAGAATATTTAACAGAAGAGTACTTCGTAAGAAATTTTAATACAATTCTCCATTAAATCTTCATAGTAAAAATGAACCAATCAAGAAATTAATTTGTCAGTTTGGAAATCGATTTGCGTTAAGTCATATGGCTTGAGCTGAAGTGTAATTTACCATGCCATACATTAAATGGATATCAGTCATTTTTGCATTCGAGAAACAAATAAATTAATAGTTGTGTCCAATGGTAATCAAAATGTAATCAAATGCTTACTACATCAAAATTAACATCGAAATTTGTATTTGTAATCTTAACTTGACATTAACTTTTACGAGACATTTTAGGAATATGTTTTATAGGAATTTTTTTGTTTATCTTGATGAAAAAAACATGATTAAATATAATCAGCCAAATCTTTTTGAAATATCCTACAAAATGAAATCAGATCATCTTTAACCTGTTAAATATTACGTATCAATCGATATCGTTTCATCATACAGGCTATCAGTATAACCTTTTTGCAATACTTTGTATTTATGTACATAATTTTTTGCATTCGTGTCACAATAAGATATGCCCATTAATTTTTATTATTATACGTAGTAAGAAATACGATAAATGTGGAACATGGATATGTAAAAATAGTAACGATATTATTTATTAAAATCTAGGACTATTGTCATAAGACAGAAGAAAATAATAAAGTAGTCAGTACATAAATAAGACACAATTACGATGAAAAACAAAGAATAGATTTATGTGGAAATAGACAGTAGTAAAGGTAAAGAAGAAGAAGTTATCATTTTATGATCACACGGTGCGCGTATTAAAAGTTTGTTTTAATACATCAGAAAAGTGATTAGTTTATTACGCGTAACTTTGATGGCGGTACGGAGTTGATTTAATTATCTTTCATTGTAGCACCATCCACCGATGCGCACCGGTATTTGAAGTTTCAGTTGTCGACTTCAAGTTGATCCGACCACGCCCGGATCGAGGTCGAATTTACCTGATTAAGTTCGGACCAAACTCGAGCGGCTGATAATTTACGGGAACTTGGGGCGATATCGAATAACCCATTAACTTTTCATCGATTCGGGTTATTCGACAAAATATAGATCACTCCGGCAAGGCCGCACCTTACCTGATACGTGCGTCACAAACGCAAACGCGTTTGCGCAGCCGAAAAAAAATTAAATGGATTAAAATCTCGTGTGTTTTTCCTCGTCGTATCGCGTGTGCGCGATCTCCGTGGTTCTCTGGTTTATTTTACGTCCGATGAAACGGCCGTGTACCGAGGGCGAATTGATAAACGATCGGAAACGATCGCGTTTCCACGCTCGAATATTTAATAGAATAGGACTATCTAGTTGTAACGCACGTGCGCTCGAGTAACATACATATACGCGCGCGCACGGTAGTATCCGTTTTCGCACGCGTCATTTTCTGGTTTACACGACGTGTTTGCGATATCAGCGGATCGAAGAACGCACGTCGCGAAAGTGGGTATCGATGGCTGGCACACCAGATATGCCTGCCATCGTGTGTGTGCCCGGTATCGATTACAACTATGGAGAAGGCATCGTGCATAGGTGACTGGTACGTGCGCAACTATCGCGGCCAACGATAACCATCGGCGGTGCTCGCGTGCATTCGCCCGTCATGAAAGTATCGGCAGCATCGGCGGGCCCTTTGTGCGCGGCTGCCGCACGAATCAACTGTCCCTCGCATGCCACTTGTTGATGCGGACAAGCGCGAGCGAACGATTCGACCGCGTTGCTAGTTAAACGCGCACGCAACCGCGCTTACACATCTCTCGGGAGTGTGCAAAATCCTCCCGGCACAAACGATCCCCGAGGCTGATTTCGACCCTTCGGTGTCGAAGGCCGAGGAATCGTCGTTTCTGATGTATTTCGCGGAGTGAAATTCATCTTGGGAGATAATTTTACGATAAATAAGCACTGCTCTTGTTGTGGTGTTTGCGAGGATATGAAAACTTTTATGCTACTGAAATATGCTTTATTCGGGCGCTCGAAAGGTCACACTCTATATCGCCATATTGGCTACATCGTTACAACTCAACTCAAATGACAAACTATCTTCGCCGCGCCAGCGCTCGCAAGGCGCCAATTCGAATTACAAGAGGTCGCTATTCTTATTCTGAACAACTCTCGTTAAAACAGTGTAAGAGAATCAAAGAGCTAAAACAAGATGGATTTAAACAATAATTTATTGTCCTAATCAAGACAAATATAGTACGGTTATTTTCAGATTTATATTATTTTGTAAAACTGAATCAAGATTGGAAGATAGATTAACGTAATATCAAGACTTCGTAAGACGATGTCATAACAAGAATCTAAATTGAAAATAGAGTGATATACTCAATAGATGCTATATTATTAAATAGCGTACAATGTACTTTCAGACTGTCTGAAAATGCAATACTGCACTTTAATTATATTGAGAATTCTATCAATTTTTCAATTTCCCGCACTGTATGTGTATATATATATATATATATATATATATATATATAGGGG
>VBVR01004558.1:0-14168 GCA_011638315.1 Tetramorium parvispinum | reverse complement strand
ATGCAATAATGTAGAAATAAATAAATAAATAAATCAATATATATATTAAGTGTAATCCCAATATCTTTTTTAATAGCGAAGATATTAAAAACAAATTGGTAGAAAATATAATTTTAAATAAAAAATCCATAATATTTAATTTATCCATAAATTTATAATTTTGGTAAAAAAATATTTGTTAGAATTGGAATGATTTGTGTGTTCTATAATAAATGTATGGAAAAGTGTAAGTATAAGAATTATAATGAGAACTTTAGAAGGAATATGTTAATAATAGAACAAGAACGAATTATTAGTTCTTCGAGCTTCTAATTATCTTATTACAGCTATCGAGACTGAACTTTCCTCTTCGTAGAGTTGAAACTCCCTGCTATCGTTGGTACTTTGGAGTCGAAGTTTGTATCTTCTATGTAGAGAGAACGCGTTTGGAATTTATTACACACATCTACCTAATTCAGGAAGCTTCGGTCGTTGAATTTCACGATTCGGTTAACAGATCCATTGACGTTGATTGAATTGTTTGCATAAAAGTTCTCACTGCATATTCTTATATAATAAAATGGATATTATCAGCAATTTAAAAATCAATATAAAACAAATATATACAGATGATATATTTTATTTATTATAAAAATTATATACCTATATATAATTTTTTTCCTATTTTTCCACTGCTGTATGATTTTAATATATTATACAATAAATGCAATAAAACAAAAGTTATCTAACATTTTCGTAATCAGTTATTTGAATGGCCACGTAAATAAGAAGATATAATATCGTTAAAAGATATTTGAAGCAAATTTTAATAAATATTTTTAAAAAAATTATAACATAATTAATTATGTTAGCGATATAAAATAAAGAATTATATTGAAATTCGTACGATCGAAGATGCTTTGCAACTGTATTATTCAGTAGGAAGCTTCTGTGAGAAATCCGTTGCGTACAAAAATTGAATTTAAAATTACAAGCCTGTAGAATTGAGTCTTCTGATTGGCAAGTGTAAATTGTTTCATCCGATAACTTACTAATTGCAATCTGTATGGAGACAAGCATTTAGAAAATCATGTAAATCTAGGAATAGTAATTATGATACTTAATCTTATGAATTTTTGAGACGATATATACGAATTGAGACAAATATTGTCATTTAATGAATAAATAATATCTTGACAAAAGATAAGATTTCTGCTTGCTCGTGAAATACCGTACAGTTTGCAGGCAGTCCGATGTGATCAATATAGTGAGAAGATATTTTTCAAATCGTAGGGCGGGGTGAGCGCAAAGACAGCGTCATGGAGATTCCTGAGAGATTTTACGATCGAAATAGCGAATCCGACGAAGATGAGAAATTGAGGTACGCGATCCATCTTTCGTGACAAGTTAAAACGAATCAATCACTCTGTACTATTCGCATTTTCAATGTATTTATTATCAATTCATCAATTACGCTTTATTTCATCGCCTCGTTGATATTTTAGTTCAGTCATCGTATATGCAACGATAGAAGAGCGGATTGAAACTCTGATTCATCCTACATTGATATTCATTAAACTAAACATAATTGAATTTGTATGGTATAACTTTCGTTATTGCAGTCAGTCGGCGAGAAATGAAAATGGCGTCGATCTAAAACTGGGTCGCGGACAATTGCTACCAAAAGGATACAAAATAATCAGTGGTAAAATATCCGTTCCAATAATCTCCCTAAAATTAAATTATACATTTTCGCAAATTTTATTCTATATTTTATCTTAATTCTATCCAAAATATAATTTCAAGTGACACGAAAAAGAGCTTTTTGATGATTTTACTTAATTGATAAATCACAGAGCTGAGAGAAATTGCGTTTATTTTTAATTCTCGAATGTTTATCGAACTTTATTTTATTAGAATATTTTTTACAATAATTCTTGGATATTTCTATTTGATTGCGATCGCAAATGTTGCAGGAGCACAGAATGCCGAAGTACAATTGGGCTTCTATCTGTGCAAGGGAACTCTCGAGGTCGAAGTTATCTGCGCAAGGGATATTTGTCCCGAGGAGAAGGATGAGCCAGGTAATTTGAGGAACGTGCTTCCTCTCTCTCTTTGCCGCTGTTAATTCCCCCATTCGAGTTATTCGTTCCTGTTTGCAGTTACTATAAAATTCTCGCAACGTATTACCTTTGAAATCCTCCCGGCTATCTATCCTCGCGCGAACGTTAATTTCGAAGCCGTTACTTTTACAGCGTGCGGGTGTTCGGTCTTGATTATTCATGCATTACTTTAGCGTTTAGAAACAAATTTCCGAGCAAGCGTTCAACGCGCCGGTTAATCGCAACGACCTACATTCGCTAACTTGTTAAGGCTTATTAAGGTTGAAACTGCAGTAAAACCAGCATGTAACATTTTTATAAATATTTTAAAGATACCTAAGAGCCAGTAGCTCAGCTTTTTATATTTTAGTAAAAAAATAGAAAAGATTTAATAAAATTTATAATAATAATATACTTTTTCTTTTCTCCTTTAGAGACTTGACCGTTTCTATTTGTGTGTATTGTAGAAAGAAGTGAAATGTCCCTTTGATCTATATATCCTCAATTGAAAATTCACAAAGAAGAAACACAATACACAAACACAAGAGAAGAAAATTCTTTCCACTCGCAGACATGCTGAAAATATCAGATTTTAAGACCATTTTCCCGAATACTGACAGCGAAATTATTATTCTTATCCACTAGATACTTACGTGAAGACGTACTTGCGAGAACGAGACGGCGACAAGTGGTTGCAGAAGCGCAAGACCCGCGTAGTGCGACACTCGAAGACGCCGCAGTATCGGCAGACGCTCAAGTACGGACGCTGCGACAGCCTGCAAGGCAGGCACCTGCTGGTGATGCTGTGGGAGAAGAAACAAGGCTTCGAGAGCAACCAGGGCCTGGGCGGCGCCGAAGTGGATCTCGATCTGTTGCCGCCGAAGGAATTCATCTTCGATTGGTATCCGCTCTTCCCGATCCACACCCTCGGCACGCACAACGCGGACTCGCCATGATGGCTAAGGGAAAAGTGGGCCCTCGAGGCCGGCGAGCTCGACCTCCGATTGAGCCTTTTGCTCAAGGACGAGGGCGAGTCCGTCGTCAAGATCATCTCTTGATGGAAATTGTGGCTAATCAGGTGGCAATGTCGAGACCAACGCGATCTTGATCTCCGCGAGGCAAAGGCATTCTTTACAGGTCCTTGAGTATAGCGACGAGGCTCACGTTGTTCCAGAAGTTCAAGGTAAATGAAGTTCGCATCGAGCAAGTTTCCGTCTTTCTGTGTTGCCGCGACTTTTCAATTATAACTTGTATTCGCAAGAGCATGCGGATGCATTCAGATACAAAAATGCTTTTATTTCAATTGATTAACTGAATTTTATTATATACGAATATTAAATTAATCGACAGACTCATAATTGGTTGGCATTAAGTTGATTAACGTATTTTGTAATTGTTAATTAATCAAAAGTACAAACAAACAAGTAATGAATATATCTGTCAGTTAAATATTTAATTATTTATTAATATTTATAAATATATATATATAGAGGAGAAAGATGTATTTCTAGAGTTGGATATTATCGGAATATTACAATAAAAGTTTTTATCTTTTCTTTTAATCTAAATATAAAGTTCAAGCAAAAATGTCGCGAAGGATAAGCACTTCAGATTGCTTATTACAATAGACAAACGGCGATTCTCAAAAATAATAAGATCAGTCGGTATAATGAATCGATTGTACATCGTACAATGATACGAACTTGATGGAAAAAAGTTCGGTAATCACGCATAGCGCATAACCGGAAGACAATCAACTTCAGATGGTTTATACAATTGTTCAAGAAGACAATCAATTTTAAAAATTGTAAAGACATAACGCTTCCATTGAACTTACGCTTGTGGGATGATGTCAGCGTCAGCGTCGCATTTCAAACTCGGCGAAAAGACAAAACAGAGGATGAGGGAAATAGATTCAAGAGAACCGAGTTCCTTCGATTAGCGCCTTTCGATATCCGCGAGTGTTTTGTCGATACTCGCAGTGATTTTAGCAATAAAGGTCTACCTATGCAAGTCCTGCTCGCGAGAAGCAGCAGGGATAGAGGAAGAAAGGTACGGAAAGTTTATTTTTCGACGAGTAACTACAGAGACAAGTGGAGGTAGCCATGTATATCCTGATAAAATGATAAGGGTCCATTTTTCCCAAAACAAATATAATATCGATGAGTACGTACGATTGTGCGAAGCGAAGCTCGATCGACATCTGCCGCCGGCGGCGGTCTCATCTGGTTGATCCAGTCAGCGTGATTCGATCGAATTTCGCACATACTAATTCAAATATTGATACTTGAAGGTCAACGAGAATATAGAGTCCGTTCGATTTTCCTATGTCGATGATGAGGCATTTTCAAGATTCGCGTTTCTCTTCAATATAGATATACGATTTGGAACGGAACAAAAGTTTATAATAATACTTATGTATATGTATAATAGTAAACGATTACAATCTCTTTGTTCTGCTTGGACGATTAACATTCTGAATTGTGTTATCTTTCGTTGTTCTCTTACATTAGATTTACCATATAAAATAATTTTAAATTATAAAAAATCAGAATTTTTGTATATATACATAACGTTCCAAAAAGTGATGACTATAAGAAAATAGAAAATAGCCAAATCGAATGCCTCGATCGGCGTATTTAATGCTTTAACTATATAGTTGTAGACAATCGTTTCAAGGCTCGCTGGCCGAGCTGATGACAAAAAAAAAGCACGTAGCTTGAGGTGGTGGCGAGACGAGCGGATGAGTTCCCGGAGGTAACTTCGCGGCTAATTTGAATAATAATCAACCAAACTCGGTGTTTAGAAGTCGCACAATTTTTGTAGCTCGTAGACTGATAGAAGGGACGGACAGGCGGCGTTCTTCGACGTTTCTCAGATGTAACACTGACGTCCCGTTTTGCGTAGCGTCTCGAAGATCACTATGACTCCACGAAGTAATCCCGGACAGATTGATTGGCTGAATGAAAAAAAAGAAAAGAAGAAAAATTGACAGAGAGATGACTCGAGGGAGGAAATATTCCAAACGGCGAAAATTCCAACACGAGCTTAATCTATCGCTTCGGGATGACTTATGATGATTCTCGGGACGTGTTAATGTGAATGTTTAAGTCCTACAATGTCCCGCAACGAGATTAGGGACAGAATGGATTGTCCAGAATTATTGCGCTTACCCCGCCCGAATAATTAGTGATAGGTAATAAACGTGATAATATTGTAACAGAATTAATTAATAATCCGGCAGCATTCTCACAATATGATCCATGAGTCCCGTCGTAAACGATTGAGAAGATCACAAATTTATTATTATGCTGAGTGTGCAGAAACGGTGGAACACGCGGCGGTACTTAAGTGATATGGTGTATGTGTATAATGTGAGGCTTACGGCGTCGATATCGACCCGGAACGTGGTATACATACATGCATATATCTATACATAAATATACTATATATTATTACAATCCGCGGGGAAACTGTAACGAAGGATAATCAAAATGTACATGTGTTTAAATGATACGATTAAGGATAAATACGGTGTCCCATATCATTGAAACTCAGTGTTAACGATGTAGATATTTAAGGGATGTCAACGAAAGTTCAATCGAAAATTTATTTTCGCAAACCCTTCGAAACGAAATTCTTAATGACATGCGCAGTACTTATGTTAGTAATTTCCTATATGTACATCCTCGTTGATGCTACCCTTCCATAAATATTGGATCTCTGTAAATTATCAGGCTCTGAGTTTTCTTACGAATATTTTTACTTCGTCATCATTAACGTCGGATCTTTTAGATCCGATGTTAAGATCCAACAGTTTGGACGAATCTTGAGTATTCCTTTGCAATCTGTAAACAGCAGATTTTTTATCGAAAAGACGTGCAGGCGGAATCGCGAGCGCCCAAGCATTAAGAAAGTAATTTTTTACTTAAAACACACAGAGAGTGAGAAAGCCCGGCCCGAAAAAAAAAGACATTTTAATTACGGTTGTGCTGTTCACATCTTTTGTCGATATAATCGCTACATCAGTTTCTAGAACGCCAGCGACATGCCTCGCAAAATTCATAAACGAGACGATTGTGCCTTTGCGAGGGCTACGTCAGATATATCGTAGAAAAAATAATATTTCACGAATACAATCGGCCTAGAAACATATCCGATATTATAAATATTGAACGATACAAATTCGAACTTTGCTGTTAAACAAATTATGCATTACTTCATATAATCTCATATCTGCATTTTATTTATTATCATAATGCTGGTCTCTAATACGCATTTGTCAAAGTCGATACTTAAAGCAGCTTGTAATGCAATTAAATTTCTAAATATTAATTCTTCTTTTTCACGAACGAACGATAAGTTGTACGAACCATGTTAAAGAAACAGAGAAATAAATTCAAACAATGTTCTTACAATGACGTAAACAGAAAGTACAAGCGAAAGAGATATTTATAGCGAAGGTAAAGGATATCGACAAAACTTTCGACGAAAAGACAAGGCGAATTAATTCAAACAGTTAGATTTCATCGAAAGTTTTCTCATATGAAGATCGCATGGACAATCTTCTCGTACGAATGCAATCATCTGTACTCTAGACGGAGAACTTCTCTCCTTTGTAAGTAGTTGAGCGCATTCTAAACAAGTTTTCTACTAGCCTTCGAAGTGACCTAATAACTATTACGATCGTTAGTTACCGTTATCGACGCCATTGTTATTGTTACCACTATCGCTACTGCTTATTCTCTTCTTGACTATTCTAGATAAATTCATACTTATTAGAATTCGAGATGAGAATTTATATTTCGTAATAATGTTAGTTTTAAATCACTTTGTCAGTGATCTTTATTAATGAATTTACAAATAACAAATGAATTTTTTGTTCTTTAAATTATTGTTTTATCATTAATTGAGTAAATCTCGTCTATATCATTTTTTGTGTTTAAAAATGTTTTTCATAACTCTTATAAAACTAATACTAACTTTCTAATTAAACACTTTCTTTTACTTTAAATATATGTATATAATTTTTTTCCAAGTTTAGTATAACGTTATTATATTTATCATACTAATTATATTATATTGATATTTATTTATATGTTTAGGGGAGGATCTGAGAACAAAGAGTTCAATTGTCCGTATTCGAACGCTACGCTTCGCTCATTTCTCATACGTTTCTAAAAATCTTCTAGCAGTCTAGTTTTCGACGAAGTTCGAGCTTACAGTAAAATCTTTATCTTGTAGTAAAATCTAGACACATGTGTCATTCGCTCGAATAAAGAGCAACTACGATTTTTCTACGATACAGAACGCTAGCATCTTAATGTAGATCATGACTTGAGCCTGTTTCACTATTGTCTCATGTCTAATTATGACGAACATACACCTATACACGAAACACACACAAAGGCAGATGGACGGACAAACAGGCAAACACATATGTATACACGTGCACGCAAATACGTTGTATCAATCTTGACAATCTATTGATCCAAACTTATGGATAGAAGCTGTGGATAGAAGATAAATATGTGTGTGTCTCGCGTACTTATTACAATTCGTACAATTCTATATACATATACTACGGACCGTATATAAAATATTCCTAGAGACGAGCACACACATCGCTAATTCTTGTAACTGTACATTCGGTATATTGTAAATTATCAGGTCAATCAATCGCAGATATAAACATTCCTCAAAAATTTATCGATGAATGTTGAAGGAAGAAGTAGACTTCCTTCCTTTCGAGATGAGATAGATGTTGGCGCGATCGGTCACCTCGTTGAGAACGCTATTACGTAAGAGTTTACAAGCCACGGCCTCTTCCCTTACATATCTGTGTTGTACTCGTTTTAACGTGTAATTGTAAGTGTCAGGGACAATCTCACGGAAGTGCGCGCGTGTCTTCACGTGGATCAAACAACAATCCAACAATGGCAAGTTCTCTAGCCTGCGTAGCAGGAAGTTTGCTCGTATTGGCGTTTCGACGATGGAAATCAATGCTGTATCCGTTCGAGTTTGCTTCGTTCCTTAAATAATAACATCGTACTATTTGTGCTAAAAGAACTTGTCGAAAGATCCTTAAATGCAGCACACAATCGAGTTAGTTACACCTTACTTTATGACGAAACGCTATGCGAGGAAAACGAAGAAACTAACCATTTTCTAATTACAATTCTTATTTTTGTTTTCTCATTATGATTATTATCGTGTTTGTTGGATTTTCGTTACTTGTTCGATCATACTTTGTCACATTTCGCGGGAATTTAAGCGATCTCCGTTTCTCAACAGGAAGTGCTCAAGTACGGCCTAAAATCACATTCGAACGAGTCGCGAGAAGAACGCTTGATCCTCGTAGATACGCGATTAATTGTTACGTACATACACCTATAAGTATTAGCCGTTAAACTGATGATTTGTAAAATATATAATTAAAATGAAGCGAGGAGGCTTCAAGAGGAGAGAGGAGAAAGGCGAAAAACGGAATCGTACGTAAAAGATTTTAAACAAGTTACAATAATCATTTGGGACCCAAATAATTTCAGCCGCAGAACAATTAGGAATTGGTAGTTAAATGTGTTTAGCAATAATTAGACTGCAAAAATTAAATAAAAATAAATTTGACTAGAGCGATTTATCGTTAAAAATATCCTCTTTGACGAGCAGAAAACTTTTCGTCTCGACTTCTTCTCACGTTCTATGATACCGTTTCGCTCGAAATAACTCGTGATTCCATATCACTAAAGCAATCGACCTGTTTTTTCCAATGTTCTCCGAATTTCGTCTTTCTAATATATCGCTGTCGTTAGTGAGTGTAGATACTTATAAAATTAGAATTTATAAACTTAGATACGTTAAGAAATTCTGCCATTTTCTCATCAGCCATAGAGATGGCAGTTAGAAAACTTTTCGCTGCTGTACAGTAAGCTGATTTCCTTCGATCGTGACACGTATTGTGAGCTGTCAAATTTAGAAATTTTTAAAAAATTATTTATTTATAGAACCTTATCTTTTTGAGTAGTGAGTACATTAAGTAGTAAATAAATACTACACTTGTAGAAATTGATATCTGCTTATTCTTAAATAAAAATTACTAAATCTCATTATACTTTATTTTAAACAAGTACTTTTTTAAATAAGAAAATTAATATTGAAAAAAATATGTCATGAACATTTAATACAACAACTTTTTAATCATAAATTATACATGTTTGATAATTTTAAATGATAACTATCTCTTTTAATATAGCCACATAATTTTCATTAATTGAATCTCTGATATCTATTCAAATGTAACAAATAGCTGACAACGTGTCGAGAAGCATTGAAGAATATCAGCATAAATAGAAATATACTATGGCCTTGTAAAATCTTGTATAAAAAGGGCAGGTGTGTCGACGATTTTTCTTGCTTTCTTTTATTAGAATTGTTAGAAATAAAAATTCCTATAATTTTTATGAGCGATTAGTGTAATCGCTCTGCGCTCGTGCACACTTTCATAAAAGTGATGGTGCGCAAAAAAAAAAAAGAAGCGCAACAATGTGGGAAAGACACCCTTAACGTAGCTAAGAGATATAGATATGATATGTTGTCACACGTATATCAAACTCAATGTGATGTTCCCTGCATGTTGAATGTTGATCGTCACGTATGTGAATTAGAGTCACAGAATGTGATAGAATTGCGGGTTAATCAAGAGTATGGATAATTAGTGGTTAAGCGAACTGCAATATAATTCTCTTTCTATTGATTTCGTGGCAATTAACGGTTACGAAGCAATCTTAACTGATTAAACATTGATTGATTGATGCAAGAAAGTTCTTGAGTCGAATAAAATTTATTCTCAATATAACATCTACGAATACAAATTTATATTATTGAAATTTTAATTTTGTAAAGGAGAAAGCTCCGTGAATGCAAGAGTATTCAAATATTTAATTAATAACTTAAGAACTTTAATTTTAGAAGCAGATAGGTAGTAATTATAGAAGATGGTAATTATGAAATATCCGAGAACAACTCTTGATGAAGTAATATTCTCAGTTTCTAAATTTCTAATGCAAAATAAAAATATATCGTCTCAGAAATTTCTAATAATGACACAATCGATAAATCAAAGCTTTTTAAATAATTTATTTATATAAATTTTAATTAATTATCGTCAGTGAGTAAATTAAACTTTTCTTCTTATTGAAAAAAAGCCATAAAAGTACCTAATATGACTTCACTTTTTTCCTTTGAGGAAAAGTTCTGTAAGAAACGAACAAAAAAAATAGAATTTTCTATTTAAAGATATTAATAGCGGACTTTACACTATTTATCACGCCTAACAATCTCATTTTATTATAGAACATATATATTTTGTATTTAATATATTTACTACACAAAAATGGTGAAATCCAGGTATCGTTGCACGTATTCGATAACATCAATGATTTCTAATTGTGAATCGATGGCAAATAGAATAAGACAAGAATAATAAAGAAAAGAAGGATGTGTAACTAAATAATAATGTAGCAGTTAGAATAGATATTATTATTAACTTCTTCAGTGGGAAAAAAGTCGTATTTTTCCATATGTCGAAAGAGCGGGAGAGAAAGAGAGTGAGAAAGAGTTCTATTATTATAGTACAACATTGTATGTAATATTTTTCTTGAGAAAGTACAGGAAGGACCATCATATATCTTGCAAGATTGAAGTAGTTTTGATTAGCCAGTTATTAAATTAGAACAATAGATAGATTGTTAAGAATATTAGCGCAATATGCTTCGTATTTCTGAATTAATTTTTCGAAGATTATAATCGACTGCTGTATTTTGTCGTGTTAAAAATGACGCGCAAAAAAAGGAGAGATGAATAATCTATAAAAATAAGGATTGTCAGATTGACAGAATATGCAGTTGTTTTGATGATATGAAACATCTGTAACATGGAGAAACAAAAAAAAGAAGAAATAACAGTCGGCTTCTATTTGCTCCTTATTAAACTCTCTCGATTAACTTAACAACGATTTGTAAGTCGCAATTTTTTTACATTTAGATTTGTTTCTCTATGAATTTTGATCGCGTCATTGTTCTTTGTTTAAATTGTTTAAAATTTAATAAGAATAAATTTAATTAATAAGTTACTCTTCACTTTTATGTATCGGACATCAATATTCGTGTATCGAATAGTATTAATGAATGAAATATAGTTAGTTACGTATGCAGGCATATAGGATTGAAGGTTAAAATTTTTGCTGAAAACAAGAAACTTGAATACTTTTCATGTAACAAGTTTAACACGTGAGGAAATATCCTTTTTCTGGCGAAGCGACGATTTGAGCCTGCTCATTTTAATTACTTCTTACTATATTTATCTCTTTACTTTTATTCCATAAAAAATCAAATATGCTTATTTCATTAGAGATAAAAAAGTGCAAGCAGAACTAAATCTAGTCGATGAACTTGAAGGATGACTAATTTACATGCATAATACGTACGTGTGTGTGTGTGTAAGTATTTTACTGTGTGTAAGTATTTTAGTGTGTAAGTTTATGTAAGTCTTTTGAGTGTTCTTCATCTACTTTTTCTTGAGAAAATTGTGAATTTTGTAAATCTTTTCTATTTTACATTGATCTCTTTTCTCATCACACCCACGCGACACACACACGTCATGTGCGAAAGAAATGCTGCGTATATAAAACAGACGTTAGATATTTAAAGATGTGAAAAAAGCGAAATTGAATTGCTACTGATTTCTGTAAGAATCAGAGACATGTTTTGTTCTCATGTACAGCACATACACCGAAATAATAAATAATATTTTTTGTCGACGTAATCGTTTATCTTCCTTATCTCTTCCGCAATGTATGTGAGAAAAACGAGCTAAAAACATTCAAAACTGCAAGTAACTTAGATAACTTGTCCAAATTAAATGATCAATACAAGATGTGTGTATTCGTTAATTTGTAATTTCAAAGTTTATTTATAATTTGGCACAATTTCGATACGATGCAAGTCGTTTCTATTTACTTATGATGTTAGGACTTTATATTTGCATATAAAGCACTTTCTATTAAATTTGAAAGGATAATATGACATATCGATAATGTTTCACTGCGGTTACCATTCTTGCGCGTTCTGCCAAAGGGATAATACTTCCTCTCTGACAATTTGATAAAATAATTAGGAGTTAAACAACTTCTCGGCAATTGCAGTCATCTCACGGCACATTTTTGCAGTAAGTACAGATTACATTATATCTACATACATCTCTGCATGATGTTCAAACGTATAACTAATATTCCTTTCACCGCATTAAAACATGTTGCCGAGATACCTAAAATGTTATGAGACATAAATGTCAAGTCATCAGTATTGGTCTATCATTAAAAGAGTACGTTGTATTTAATGTATTCCACATTACGTATTTTTACCAACACAATATAAATTTAAATATACACTAGCGATCAAAATTATCGCACAGGTAATTCCATGCCAAAATTTCGCATGATTTAAAATAAGCGTAATTCCGTCAAAAGTGGTCGTATCCAAAAAATTTTCTTTTTGTTTTGAAGCTTAAAGTCTCTACTTTAAAAAGTATTCAGGACATTTTGACTTTATCTTTTTCCCTTCGAGCCATCTCTTCATAAGTAAGGACGTGTTTTATTTCCTAAAAAATTGCATAGTTTGACGCGCTCCACGTGTTGGAATAAATATTTTTCGCAAAAGTTATTACAACTATCGAACAATTTGGACTTTTCCGCGTAAATTAAAAAAAATTGAATGTCGTACGATTTTTTTCACGGAGTTATGATGTTTTGAAATTACCCATACATTTTGGTGCAATTACCGCCAGCATTAGCATCTCCAAATTTTTAATGCGTTGCCAAATAAGCAATTTTTTATTGATGCAGGACAATGCTACCATTCGATTTGATAGAATACACAGGATATTTCAATCTAGTGTCTAAACTTAATTGTATAGAAGGTAAATTGGGAATTATAAATATAGATGAATTAAATATAATGTTCGAAAGAGACATAGATAAAATTTGCCGGAGTTTTGTTTCACTATCGCCAAGCACTGGATCATTTTAAGCAGTGAGGATGCTGTAATAACGAAACTAAGTTCTGCCATTAATATTAGATTGATTCTTCATTCCTATTTCTAAGTAGTAGCCGGCATTATTATAAATAAAATCTCATGCAAATACTCTCATTTCTTTTAAAAATATAAAAATTTTTAACAAAGTCAAGAATTCCCTCTTCCAAGTATTTTCTAAATTTGTAAGAGAGAGAAAGAGAGAGAGAGATCTACATTTAGTATCTTCTTAATTTCGAAATAGAAAACATTGGATAAATTATGAAATAAAATAATATAATAAAATATATAATTCCTTAACATACATATTTCTTAAACACAAGAAGAATAAAATATAATATATCGTAAGTAAATATTTCGATTAATAATAAAAAGACATTAATAACCAAAACAAAGATTGGTTAAATTATTTTATTCTTCATGTTAATAAGATATGTATTTTTCTCGATATGTAAATACAATATTCTATTTTCACAATATTATAACTGTTTCATAGAAAAAGAAAACTTATAGAAAAATAAACTAAAAATATTATAGTTTCGATAAACAAAATTAAAGCGTTGAGATGTAGCGAACACATTGGCATATCGCATGCTCCAATTTCGTGGCATACCATACAACTTGCCACTTATGGAACAGGAGGGAAAAACTAGAGAGGAAAATAAAGAAATGAGAGTAGAATCGGTAGTTCTTCTTTTGAAATGAAAGTTATAATCGCGTATATTATATTATGGTCTTCACATGTTTATTATCAAAAATATCGAATACCTAATAGTTTATAAATAGTTTGATAATTTTCATAAATTCTGTATTTGTAATGAAAATCTAAACTTTCGTTATTAAATAATATCGAGTCAATTTCTTTTATTCAAGAAATTATTATAAAATTATTGAATAAATTATTAAGAAATCTTATATTTAAAAATTATAGAAGAAGTAAATGCATTTTATAATTTTTTTTAATTATTATGTATTACTTAGTAAACTTAAATATTATAT
>VBVR01004557.1:0-14171 GCA_011638315.1 Tetramorium parvispinum | reverse complement strand
AAATTTAATACTTGTTGAGGAGATACGATTTAAGAAACATACAGGTACGATTTAGGCGATCGATTTGCTAAATCGTACCTTTTGCAGCATGTTACAAAAGAATTTCTAACTCATTAATTCGTTATTAGTGAAAGGTTTAACATGTAATAATAGGTGCCTTAAATATCAAACTACAATTTCCAACGTTTATTTGCATTCTAAAAGGTACCAAATGTAAAATATAACCAAAAATAGCTTAAGTGGTACGCATTTGGCAACTTTCCCCTAGTCAATGATAATTTTTATAAAGATTATAAAGATATATTCGATATCGAATATATCTTGTTTTTCTGGATCCTTTTATATACATGCATAGACATATAAATTTGGATCTTATAAAAGATAAGATTATCATTTTTAATTGAAAAATGTGTACGTTATACTTTCCAGAATTATATTAAAGTCACAAATATAACGCAACCACAAACTCAGAATTTAATGTCAAACTCCGAATTTAATTAGCTCAGGATTCAGTCTAGTGTGTTGAAATCGTCCGCTAAAAGTTCTCGACACTTTTAATTTAAATTCAGTTCATATCTGAAGTAGAGAAGGGGGGAGAGGCAATGGTCGACGGCATCTCGAATAACATCATACAAACCGTGTCCCATTAATTAAATTCCTCCCAAGAAGTTTTCCAACGCGCACGCGATAGATACCACGAGCAATCATCGACGATTCATTAGATCTGAATCGACACCAGATCGGAAATAGTTTCATGCACAATTTGCCCTCTTCCGCGTCCGCATTTATATAAAAATGGAAAAAAAATGGAAAAAGTTGAAAAAGTATTAGGTCATCTTGGTGTCACAATTCAAGTAACAAATTACAATTAGTTAGAGAAGATGCTATTTTAGACTGGATTTTGGTAGACAAATAATATTTCTGTTGGAATTTTGTATACTTTGTACAACTCAATAAACTGTAAAAAATTTGTTGCGAAAAAAAATCACTTCAATCGGAGTTTGAATTTGAACCCGTCCTACAATCTGTGACAAGCGTCTTTACTAATTCGATCGTTGAGATAAATAACAACAATGTTCATTAAAATAATTTGTATTTTTTGAAATTTGCAAAGTATTGATTATTTCAGTGTCGGTGTTATATGTATTTTTGATTGACATATGTATTCATCTTTGAAAACGTTACATATACAAATACAAGTTACAGAATGTGTGTTTTAAAACCAGAAGTGTCTGAAAGTTTTTAGAGTTCCTTTTATATCTAGTGGTTTGTAAGAGAGCACATTGTAAAACGTCTCGCGCGAATGTATATCAGGTATGAGATCGGGGAAATGGTGTGTTGTATTGTAGTATGCACAATGCTACACGAGAGCACGGTACGCTAGGTAAAGTCAAAAGTGTAAAAGCTTGTGCTTTCCAGTCGATTTCACCTTTCCCTTTTATCTGCAACGTACGAGAAGCTACGTACAAGATTCGCGACGCGTTTTAACCTGCAGCCAGCGGTGCATTTACGTGGTCAGGGCACGCGAGTGGGCAAAGCTCCGGAGAATGGAGTCTTGAATTAAACTAAATCCGATTTAGATCACAGAAGCAGTCATTGTGTTATATCTATAATCTCTTCAAAAGCTCTGGACATCGTAATTGGAGCGTGTCTAAAGAACCAACTCCTTCCTACCTTTTTTTCCTTCGTTACTTCGTCGAAGAAAAATTGGCAGAATTAAATGACCAACAGAAAGAACTTCGAAGATAGATGTTCGGAGTTGTTCGAGATAATCTTGATTATTGCAATTATTCTCCAAGATACAAAGGCAAATTAAAATTATAATAAATCTGAGAAATATCATTGATATAAATTGTACAAACGAGAAATATATCTATATTGATAAATGTATCAATAATTATGGTATTTATACATTATATATTGTATTTTATATAAATATGCAAAGTGATAATTCAACAGTAAAGATAGAAAATTTTTTACGTTTTATCTTCAAAGATAAAATACGAGTCCTAAAATATAATTGTAATATTAAAAAAAGATCACCCGTAAAGAAAGCATGTCCAATATATTGTTCACATCACGTACACATAATTATGTCACATTAGAATGTAATTAGAGAATTTCGCGTTTGATCGTAAACCGCGCGACCGACAATCATTGGCAGCGAATTGCGATCAGCTACATTTCACCATCAAAGCTATTCAAGTCTAGTGCGGGCATTAATTTCTAATTAGCGATCGATACAGGACACGAAGACACGTACACAGCGTATTCTATATGAACAGGGCGGTCGCACCGACGACACAGTGCCCAGGAATATATCACACCAGCGACATGCTAGGTGCCAGAGCATTTTCTTACAATGCTACAAATACGCATTACCCGAGAGCATACACACGTTGTCGAGGTGCGCTTGACGCTTTCAGGTGCATTTCGCGCTCGCAGTTGTCCACATTATGCCACGTTAAGATGCACTTTAGTGCGATAAAAGAAAGATACGGGCGTACTTTTGAAACTGGCGTAAATACTAATTAGCTTCAACCCGGTAGCACGGTTCTTCACACTTTCAGAGTCAAGAGTTTTTCGCATGAAGAGCAGAAAAGCAGCAGCAAGAAGAGGCGCAAAAAAAATGCGAAACGTAAAATGCGCTTAGTCTTGTTTCTTTTATAACGTAAGGTATACGTACGTATTTATACATATTTCTCTCTTGCGTGTGTATACATATATCTACATATGTCTGTATCTGTGCGTCTGCCAGTGAAAAAGTACACTTAAAACGCCGGACGTCGCAACGACAAATTCTCGCTTCCAGGATTTTTTAAAATGCCACTCGTTCCAGCGTGCTTGAGCGTGATTCTCGGCATGCGTTCCTGACATCGCGTCTGGTTCGCCAAATATCTACAGGTTGTTCGCCGCAGCACGTACATTGTTCGGGATAAACGTACCGATTTCGTTAGCAGCGGTCTGGCTTGTCGCCAAAACGTTTACGCGACCGAATAACATTGGAGTTGCAACATTTTTGGACGCAAATTTGAATGTAATTTGATTTGATTATGATAATGTATGTCTATACATATCCGAGATAAAAATAAGCGTAGTGAACCAAGTTTTTGAAAAATAATATATGTAAGCATATTACGTCAAAATACGTGTGCTTTAGAAAGATAAATTCATTTGAATTTTGCGTCCTATTCAACGAGATGTCGAAAGTTTTAAATTACAAAAATGATGGCGAATAAATAATTTTTTCTTCTTTACACGAATTAAGCGTCACAGCTAAGAGCAGAAGAGAGATAATAAAATCTTCCTTCTGAATCTTATTTTATAAGATTCTCTTTAATACATATAGAACTTTAATCGTTAATTAGACAGTAGAGGTTAAGTTAATTAAACTTTCAGTCAGACAGAGTGAGTTCAAATTTGTCACCGTAATGTCCAATTACGAGAAAATCTGCGATGTCTATAGTAACTCATATGCTAGAAATTCAGATATGAAACATTAACGTGATTGAATCGGTGTTCCTTATTTCTTGGTGACATTTATGAATATTTGAAAATAATGTTGTGACACGCAAGTAAGCAAGCGAATGCTTTTCTTCCTTTATCACTCATGACACAAGACGTGTGTGAGATATCGGTATATGCGCGATATAATATACTGTAAGGTGGTTTACACGCCCTCTAATGGGACAGGGAGAGTCAACCGATCAAGCACTCTCAGGAAATGTCGACGGTAAGCAATTTCCCAACATCGTATGCGCCGATATATCACTTGTATCAAGCCAACATTGTCGAGCTAATCAAACTTTCCGAGAACAAATAATTACTGTCTTTCCTGTCTAGCGTAAATTAACGTGGGTGCAACCTGTCCTCCATATAAATATGTCCCGTCTTTATGTTTCAAACTATTTTGCATATGAGCCGCGACGGCAAGCATACAAATGTCAAATAATTTAACTTTACGTTACTTTATGTTACTACTAATTACTAATGGGACATATTTTACGGAATAAAATCCCACGTGTACAAATTACAAAGAGTTACGATTGAAAATGTAGAAAGAATATCCGCTTTAATTTACACGCCGTTCTTGAAAAAGCTACGCTAATAAAATAAGAATACACTCGGTATATCATTTCTGAGATGTATATTAAACGCGAAAATAATGTCGGGATAATAAACTCGCTTCTCAATGCGTGTTCGAATAACAACTGGCGCGGAGGAGCGCAAATGAGAAACGAAGGCGAAGCTACTTCTCTTGTGTGCTGCGCACGATACCGCGCGGGTACGAGCTAATAGACGTTACGCTCGATCCGGTCTTAATTCGATAAAATTGATAGCCGGCCGCCGCTACTCTCCACCCTGAGTGAGCGAGCGAGCACGGTGAGAAAAAAGGGAGCCCGGCGGAAAAGAAGAAGCGCGCGAGATGTTCCGTACCGGATCGCCCTCGTGCAAGGACAACGCGCAGCGGCGGTGTTCAAGTTAATTTCCGTGCTTTTTTTTACCTTGCGCATGATATTCCTGCGGCATACCTGACATTCCTATCTGTATCCACCTATTCCTATTAGGGATGTAAATGCGGTAATTTCGCAAGGTAATTACTGGGGGTCGGTATGAAAGTAATGCCTTTGAACGGAGAGGGCTACCAGCGTAGAGTGCCTGCTGCCCACTGTGTTACCCTGAAATTACCCTATTGGACGACGCCTGAAAGCGCCTCGGCGTTTTCTGAATTAACGTTGCCGACCCGGCCTGTACAGCCTGATTATTAGAGTCGTCATGAGAGCGCCAAGAGATATTTCCCTTCTTTCTCCTTTGATCGGACGTCAAGAAGTCCGCAATTAAGCAGCCCGTCCCGACGTCTCGTGAGCGACGTTGCACTCTTGGAAATTGATAAATCCTCGGCGCATCGTGTCCCTTAACCATACGGGAATAAATTTTCATGAAGCTTATCGCGCATTATTCCCACCATAAATGCCGCTCAAAACGTACAATCTGCGTTTCATAAACAGTGGAATCTCGACGCACGTAATTGAAACTCAACCGTCAAGCAGATTAGATAATGGAGGTACAATCGTGACTCTGAGATTAAAACGAGATGAGCGCATAACTACGAAACAAGGGTAGCGATGAAAGAGGAAACCGGCGCTCTACAGAGAAACGATATTCACGTCATAAAAGTGAAGTAATTGGTAATAATATAATGCAATTTTACTTAGATTACAAGAAACATGTATAAACCAACACTCTATACATTCCAAAACTACTCAATAACTCTATTCTGTTACTCACAACATGTCGGATTAAGTTGCAGTTATGAAAGAAAAAAACTTAATGATTCCTACGTTGAGACTACAATGCTCAATTACCGACGCATCAAAGCAGAATAATGATATTGAGTATTTAAAAAACAATTCAATATTGTTTAAATGAACAATTGTAGTTACTTCTGACATAATATATTATTAAATGATACATCGTGTCGAGTACAGTCTGAAAGGATCTCGATGTCGTCCACGAAGGATGCTACAACTTCCGGAAAGGAAGACTCGATTGAATTAACTGAAGTACAGCAATTAAAGCGTCCTCCCTTTTCTCTCTCTCTCTCTCTCTCTCCCTCTCTCGGTTATTCGATTTACGGAGCATCGGACTTGGTCGTCGTCAGCGTCGCTTGTTACTCATTAGTCAAGATTAAGACAAGACGGGAACCGTGTAATGAGGAGCACGAAGACGCCGCGGAAGACGGAAAATACGAGCGATTACGTCTCTTACAAGAAGATTGGAGCTGCGCTGGAGGAAGTATGACGGTTCGCCAATGTCAGACGGCCAGGAAACCACCGGTAGACACCGGCGGCGAATCAATAGAAGTGGCGGCACACGAGGAAACCCCACCGCCGCGGAATAGAGTCTACTATCGTCCTCTGGCCAGGTACCCACCAATACCATCAATATTCGTTTAACGCGTCGTTTCCCTGCTGGCGGCGCAACAAACAATGGTCTGGCGAGAAATATAAAATTTAGAAAGTGTAGAGGAATCGTGAGAAAGAAACGGTGAAAAGAGAGATAAAAGGCGCGAGAGGGAAAGAATCTTGAGCAGCCATTCGGCCGCGCTTCTCTCCGGCAAAGTCTCGAGTTTTCCTCAATGAGGTAATGCATTTTTCATGGTCGATGATAATCTGGCATTAATACCTCTTACCGCCCTGGAATTATTAAGGCTCGAAATTCCCACCACTTTACTTAAACCACGTAAATAGATTACAAACCTACCCGTTGTACTAAGGTACGAGGATCTTTACACATTAATAATGCAATAACCTGGGTAGTAATAATATATATTGATCATTATAAGTATAATATTAATATACCTCATTAATGTGTATGTTATTAATGTAAATATTATTAATGTACGTCAGCTTAAAGAAAATTGACCAAAAATTGTTTCTTTTGGTTCCTAAAAAAATATTAAGTTGTCCTTGCAAAAACGATTTGACACTTTGCATGCCAGATAGCATACAACAATTTACTTTCTCCTATGTAAAATAATTTTATTTTATATTTTATTAGCTGAAAATTTGAAAAAGATAATAGCGAAACATAAAATAACAAGAACTCGCATTCCATCGAGATAGAATTTACTTGGATAACAATCTCCCGCAGGTTTTATGCCGCGTGAAACGCAGGATTAATATATCCGTAAAAAGATACATTGGACGATCCGTAGACGCAAGTCGCGGATACCGCAACGGCAGGGGTTCGCGGGGGAGGGGAGGAGAGGAGGAAGAAAACCGCATTTCGTTAAGATCGACAGATGTTGTTGCGTTCTCTCGAAACGAAGCACTTGAGAATAAACATCAGATGGTTGGCTCTCGCACCTCTCAGCCTGAATAACCTACAGACTGGTTATGGGCTCGAATCCCTCAGCGACCGCGTGTTGTTTCCCGCGCGAGTTTACGCGCCATTGGCCACCAATCTTCGGAATGAAACTGCCGCCGTTCAGTAGACTCCCGGCGAGGCCTGTTTCACGAATGGCGCGCGAAAAAGCGAGCAAGAAGCCGGCAGAGGAGCGTAGAGAGTGAGCGGTGAGAGAGAAGGATCCGGTCGATTGGACGGAACAACGCGCGGCTCGCGTCGAGAGGCGGCAGCTACGATTTCTCGACGCGTCGAATAATCACGTCTAACACACCCGACGATACACCGCGCCGGCAAGCGATGGCGACGACGACGACGACGACGATACCACCGGCTCACGTATGCTCGCGCGCGAATACATTACACATTGTATTCCGCCGATAAACCGCAGCGCAGTAAACGGCGATATTACTGCAAGCAAGGCTGAACGCGCGCGCGGCAACTTGTACCACGACGTTGGAGAACGACGCGGCGAGGTTGTAATGGAATTGCGTGGCTGGTATGGAGCAGACTATCAGCCCAATCTCGCTCCATACTTCCTTGCAAATCAGCGGGCGTCTTCGCCCGAATCTCGTCACGTGATCTAACGTGAATACGCGGTGTAATTGCACCGAGGAGAGAGAAATTATCTCGGATGCCGAAACCGCGACGAGGAAATACAGTGGGGACCCTCGAGATTCTCGCACGGTACTATTAACGCTCAACGATCGGTTACTTATGTGTCTCTCTGCAAACGTACCGCGGCGAATCGATTAGACGTCGATGACTTCTGCGAATCGTTTGCAAGAGAAATGCCTGCGATAAAACCAAGCCAGCTGATTCGGTCATATACACGGCACAAATCAAAGTACCGTTGAGTCTCATTTGGAGAGAGAGAGAGAGAGAGAGAGAGAGAGAGAGAGAGAGCTGCGAGAAGCCAGAAGCTCCACTCTCGATCGTCGATTCCCGTCGACTTCGCCGACAATCATCGCCGGTTGCTCCCAACGTTTAATCATGTTACATCAGTACGACACTCTGACAATCCTATCAAAGTAACGAGGTGCGCAGGTCGGGACATACGGCGTGGGACTCAAAGTTTCATCGCGATCGATCATCCCTGATTACTTCTCCATACACGACCGCGCGCGCGTATATGCCGCCGACTATCGACAGACCATGTATTTAAGTTCTTACATACGAGAGCCCGGCTTCGGGCGCAGATCAAAGGAAACGGCGTACATTAGTAGTGATCAAGCATTTACTGTCATATGCTAAACTTCGACCGTCACATTTGACACGCATCGCCTAGCTAAAGCTACTCTAGCTTACTGCTTTTCGCATCAAAACTTCAAACTGGCCTCTTCAAATTGTTACAATCTCGGAATATTAGAAAAACGTTTTTAATCATTTGTTAATACGCATTATATGTATATATTATAATTAATGAATCAATATTTTTTATCAGTCATTTAATGTAGATTAATTAATTATTAATGAAAAAAAATTAATTAATTTTTTCAGAGAGCAAATAATAAAAGATTGACGAATATTACGTAAATAAAAATCGATTTATAAATGTATGGTCATCCGTCTAATCCTTGAGTTTATAAATTATTTTAATTTAGTTAATCTGTCATCTGAATCGCAGCGTGAGAATCGAAATGAGAATTCACCGCGGCGTGAGGAATGAACAAAAATGTTATTTCAAATAATCTGCGCGAATATATCACAGAAATCACCTAAAAATGACAAAAATTACTATAGATTATCTCGTATTATTGAGAACATTGCTGAAAACGTGGGATTCAATATTCATGAATATCGAATATCGGACATTCATGGGAATGGCCAACCATTTATTCTCTTGCGCGTCGCAATTTTTCAATCACATATTTCCAAAATGAAGAATGTAGGAGCTTGCGGAAAAATGATTAACATTCACTAAGATTTTTTTTCTATTGTGAATGCGACGACGAGAGAAGCGTAGGAGAACGAACGAATTTTAGAATGGCGCGGTCGAAAAGATGGGAAACGGGTGACTTCTCGAAACGTACATAGATATTATGTACGAACAGGAGTAACGACCTGCGATAAAGAGTTCGCGAAGTAATTCGGTCCTAACTGACTTTTTGCGGATTGTCGTTAGCTTTACGATCGCGCCAACGTCGCCGATTTACATGAGCCGTACGGTAATAGATCGCGAGGGAAGAAGGTGACGATAAATTTCATATTCTACTGCCGGTAGATTCACGGGCTGTCTCGCCGACGGAACAGACCTGTAATTTAATGCATGTTTTGCGAGACATCCCTTTATGCACTTCCTGAGACACGTCCGTACACAGCCAATCAGGTTTTCATGGGAGACGAGAGACGAGCGCGTCTCATTACTGCAGTTGTTAGGCCATTTGTTCCATCTTAATGTAACTTCTTTTTGTACTTCGCGCAATACGGTATGAAAGCTTGATTGAGTACAGTCATAGGTACGCTTATGGTCTAACACCCGGTTGATTAAAAGAGCAAATTATTGCAAATAAATATCAAAAAAATACGCCACAGCGTTCCAATGCTACAAAATCACTGGACTTTGATTTCTTCTAAGAAAAGACAAAGAAATAGTCCTCCGCTGCCAAATAAAGCTTACAAGCAAACTAAAATAGATACCTGGCTACGTGAACAGACTCCAACATCAAATCGGTTTCAAGGACTTGACAATGAATCAACGATTCAACAAGACTCGGACACCTATTCTATACAATCAGAAAAACAATCTAAACCTCCTCCAATTTTCGTAGATGATATTGGTAACATTCAACCACTCACTAAACTTTTGAACGAAACCATTCCTCAGGAGTACGTGATAAGGGTACTCGGTACTCGACAGGTAAAGATCCAACCCAAATCTACAAAAGCCTACACTAAAATAGTAAAGGAACTTCAAAAACGAGACACAGAGTTTCATACATATAAACCAAAACATGAACAAAGTTTCAGAGTGGTACTTAAGAACATACACTCGATAAATCCTGACAAAATTAAAGACGTTATAGAACAACTGGGACATAGTGTCTCCAACATCTGGAACATTAAACAAAGAACGACTAAGAAACCTTTACCCATATTCTTGGTGGATCTGAAACCTGATGTAAACAATAAAGAAATATACAAAACTCAATATCTTTTGCATTGTAGAGCGATATTTGAAGCACCTCTACCTAGAAGGGAGATACCGCAGTGTGCAAATTGCCAACAATACGGACACACAAAAAAATTTTGTCACCGTAGGCCAAGGTGTGTCAAGTGTGCAGGCGATTATCAAACCAGGAATTGCCAGAGGAAGGAAAGATCAGATAACGTGAAATGTGCTCTCTCTGAAGGCAATCATCCTACAAGGGATGCAGCGTACACAAACAACTGCAAAAAAATAAAATTACAAATCTCAGACCTAAAAAAATCCCAGTTCCTACCTCAAATCAAACCGGTCTCCGGCAACCAAAAACATCTGAATCAAGATGCCACTGAACATCCACAAGGCAAAGATACAAACTATAACGAACTTATAGAAATGATAAAACAACTGGTCCAACAAATTGCACACATGTCAAACATGTTGAATAACTTTATAGCCGGTAGATTCACGGGCTGTCTCGCCGACGGAACAGACCTGTAATTTAATGCATGTTTTGCGAGACATCCTTTTATGCACTTCCTGAGACGCGTCCGTACAGCCAATCAGGTTTTCACGGGAGATGAGAGACGAATGCCATCTCCGAGAGTGTAAAGGACCGTTAAAGGATAACCAAAGGATATCCAAATATTTGTAGGCGATAATCTCGTAGCATATTTTAGGAGTTCGTATCTACTTCAATATTTCTTCCTACGCAAATGCATAACATCGCGATACAGAGTTACAATGCTCGGTTGAATTGCAGAACTTTGTTTCGTAACTCTGTAGTTCTGTTATATAAATTTCCGCATATATAAAATTCTTAGTGATGAAGAAAAAGCGGCGAGAAGAAGAAAAAGGGACCGATGCTGTAAAAATTGATTGCGGGCTAACGGCGCGCGCGCGAAATTGACTTCTGCATTTCTATCAGAATATTTGCAGAAAGCTTTTAGTTAGAAATTTGTAAAAAATTTTATATGATACGAAAGAATTCAAATATGAAATACAACGATCGTGCATGCCTGCAATATTTAAATTTTAATCGTTAAAAGAGAGACATCGCATTTTTAATATTTATTGTCAAAATACGGTAAGTAATATGAACGTAAGAATCGATTATTAAAAGGAGAAGTGCGAGTTTTTAATAATTATTGTTCTCCTCCTTCCCGTTTAAAATTTATGGTTATATGGTTATATAGATATGATAAAAAAAAACAAAATAAACCGTTATATGGTTTATTTCGATTTTTTAAAATCATATCTAGGTCGATGTTGAAAACTGTTTTTAAGACTTCAAATTCCCGACTTTTGATTACCACTCAAATACATTGTTGCTCGTTCGTAATTATACCACGGCTCTATGAATACTAACGAAAGCCGAATGTATTACGGAATTAGCGGCTCCATCCCTCTCACAAAGAGATGGAGCGCTCCGCGTCCGATACTCGAACGAAATATTGAAAATTCATCTGACAGCGTTGAGTTTGCAATTTTTTTTGAAATCCGTAGATTACAGGCATAACGTCGAAATTATGGGACAAATTGTAAATAAAACGATGTCGACGACAGACCAGTCGCAAACGTATTCTACTTTTTCTTTTTTCACAAACGTTATACATTATTGATTTTTAAATTGTTTTTATCAGATTATCGACAAGTTTGATAAAAAAATATGGTGAATATGGCATATTTTATCAGATTATCGACAAGTTAGAAATATGTGGTAATTACAGTATATCTACATTTACTGCAAATTAGTATAAAATGTCCAAAAAAAGAACCTCCGGTTGATTGTTTTTTTTTAATTTTATTCGCATTTTATCGCTCAAAATATTTTGCATATGTAAATTCAAATTAATTTCGCTGAAAATAACTCTGAAAAAAACTGAAAGCAGCATTGGAACGCTGTGGCGTATTTTTAGATATTTACTTGCAATAATTTGCTCTTTTAATCAACCGGGTGTCTTACTTATTCCAACAAAATGTAAAAACTTACCTTTAGACGAAGATCACTGACGGTCCAGACGCGGCTCGCATAATCGTTGGACGCTCCGAGAATAAGGGTGCCCGTCGAATCAAAGTCCACCGACATCACCCCGGCATTGCTGCCAACGAGGATGCCCTTATTCTCCGACGTGCCTGCAAACAGAATGTCCGCGGACACGTTATGATACCATTACGTAACGATGATATTTGAGTTCAATTCTTCGAGTTTACGTGGCCACATCAATTACTTTGGTCCCCATTGCACGACCGTTTCACTCTCTATACCTGCCTCTCTTTCTCCCCTTCGCCTCCCACCGTGCGTCATTCTCTGAATATGACTAATTAAATTTATACCCTGATGGCTTAATTGGCAGCGAGCAAGCCGCGCTGCAATCCGAAGGGAGCAAGTTATAAGCACCTCAAAGCAGGCGAAGAAACAGAGAGACGGGCAACGTAGTGACAGAGGAGAGCAATGAAGAAGCGCGCGCGCGGAACAAAGCCGAGAAATGGAGAATGCGTGTAGATCGAGAATAACAGACCTCGAGCTAAGCGGATATAACCCTTACAATAAGGACGAATGTTTCATCTAATTTGTAACAGGAGAGCGGAAGGGGACGGATTACATTCGAGAGCGTTATAGCGCTATACGATCGCGCTTCGTTACGGGTACGGGGAAAACGATTTCAGCCAACGAAGCCAGCGGGGCAGCTTTTAGTATGCGTCGCAAGAGTGAACTATAACGACGCGTAAAGTAACCTGTTGATTCGTTAATACACTTCATTAAGTGGATCGCGGGGAATCTCTTGAGAAAAAGTGTTATCGCGCTCGCGTCCGCGTGGAACGGAGACGAGATGCCGATGCCAAGCAGGCCGCTTCTAGAGAACAGAACAAAAAAAAAAATTTCTCTTCCGATCGACGCGAACAAGAAACGTAAGTAGAATATGTTAATGGAATTTCTGTCCAATGGAATACATCATATAAATCTACCGGGGGGAAAAGAAGATTATGAGAATTAAATTACGTATCAGTCCTCCAGGATATTCGTCGTCACGGTCGAGAGTTTACAGGCAAAAACCTTAATTCAAACAAAACCTTAATGGACGTATTACATGCGCCGGATGTTAATAGACGACAAAACTATTCTGTGACGAGTGTGCGGACGAACGAGTCCGCATCATCAAGCAGGCCCAAGCTATTTTGCCGATCGTAATGGAGATCTCTATTAGTACCCTCCCCCTTTCCCGCACCCCGCCGCCTCTTCCGCTTCTTCGCTCTTATTGTCTCTCCTTTACGCTCTCTTTCGTCTAAGCTTCTGACATCATCCTACTCGTTAAACGGTATCAGTTTTACAAGCATAAACTATAATTAGATCATAAATGGCGTAATTGCGCCGTTATACTTGAAGTTTTTGTCACGGCGGCGAGCCGTGTTCTTACAAATTCACCAACACTTCCTCCATTCGAAGCCGGAACTTGTTCGTTCGGATAAAACTATTCGTTTTTCAACGACGATATGGAAAAGGACGCAAGAGAGTTGATAATTGGAAATAACGGACATAGGAAAACGCCGCGGAAACGTCTCGCGAAGGCCGCTTTCTCTTAGTACCCAGATCGTTGACACCGTTTCGCTGCCGACTGCATCTGTAGATTAATTTAATGCCCGCACGGATCATTGCGTGTAAGAATATCAAATTACTCAGGTTCCTCCTAAAAAAATATTACGTCCATCCCGACAAATATTGCGACGACGACCACCACCGCGACGAGAAAATGGACCCAACCAAACCGTTCTTCGAGTACCAATTAGGAAAACTCGACGGCGAACAAGTTTACATCCTCATGCAGGTCGACGAAAACAGTCCCGTCTTCGCGCGTGAGGAGACGAACCTGGTGGACGTATCGAGGATGGCGTGCAACCTCGTGCACCTGTCCAAGAAATTAAAAACGGCCCGATCCGATCTCCCGATGGTCAGGGAAATCACCGCCAACGACACGAAATTAGTGCTTCCGCAAAATATAAGAAAATCTTGATCTTGTCTTGTCTTATCTTGAAAATCAAGACAATATCAAGATTTGATCCATGATAAAACAATCAAGATCAACATCAAGAGTAACAAGTCAAGAAATCAGTCTGAACA
>VBVR01004556.1:0-14172 GCA_011638315.1 Tetramorium parvispinum | reverse complement strand
AGATGTGTATAAGAGACAATATATATATATACGCGTACGTACATGCAGAAAAACTTATCAAAAGCATTCTGCTAGAGGAAGCAATGATAAATTTATCCATTAAATAAAAAAGGAAATTTTGATTTTCCTAGAATATAGTATAATTGTGTATAAACTGTCATTTTAAGAAATCTAGGAAAATCAATATTTAAGGCTATATTATATTCGAGATAACGATCTTGTTAATAGTATCTTAGAAATCACACATTTTCTTTAAAAATAATCACATATGTTACCTAGCGAAGTGTTAAGAATGTATTTTGCTATCGAGATTATATAATTTTAAAACTAAGAGTAATTAAAAATTTCATTATTTTAGCAACTTAAGGTTTAAGAAAATAAGAACGATTAAAATAATGCTCAAATTGCTAATAATAAATATAATTAACTGCCATTGGATACTTCATTTTAATTGTAATTTGTATCTTTGTTGTCGAAGAGACGATATAAAACAAATATTGATTAATTTTTAAATAATCCAAAGAGAATTATGTTCAAACTATCGCTAAAAATACATATATAATATTATAGTTCATATTGTTTGCTTACTTTCTCAAAGCAATCTGTAGAATGTATTTTGATGTACAATTTATTCTGTTAAGAATGTATTTTGCTATCAAGATTATATAATTTTAAAATTAAGAGTAATTAAAAATTCAATTATTTTAGCAACTTAAGGTTTAAAAAAATAAGAATGATTAAAATAATTCTCCAATTGCTAATAATAAATATAATTAACTGCTATTGGACTCTTTATTTTAATTGTAATTCGTATCTTTGTCGTCGAAGAGATGACATAAAACAAATACTGATTAATTTTTAAATAATCCAAAAAGAATTATGTTCAAACTTTCGCTAAAAATACATTATTATATAATATAGTTTGATATAGTTTGATATAGTTTGCCTACTTCCTCAAAGCAATCTGTAGAAAATGCACGATTTCCGAGATGGCCTACATCGCGTATCGCGTATCGCGTAAAGTAAATTCTCTTTAGGATATCGACCTTCAGGCACCATCTCAATGAATTATGCCCGCCTCCGTGACGTACATAAATTATAGACCATGTGCTTGATAAAAGCCGAGTTCGCGCATTATCGATTCCGTTCGCAGTTGTTTCAATTACATTTTCCCCGCAGTTGCAACAACCATTAATACAAGGGGCGAGACGGGCGGAGGACGGACCATTATCAATTTCCTCAGACGTTCTCCCGCTTGAATATCATGTTGTGAGGCATTAAATGGGCACCTGTCACCGCACATTTGGATGCGACGCGTCGTGTGTGCATTAAGAAAGGATACATGCGCTTTGCATGCAATAGCTGGGTTTCGTGACAAACTGAATTGCATGCACTGACGAAGGTTCTAAAATTAGTAAACAGCACGCTAACGAACGGCGCAGTCAGTGTCCATTATAAGTATGAATAACAGCCGCTCCAATGGCATCTTATTTGCATTTTGAATATCCGTCATCTTGTTTCAGCTCGCTCGTTCATTTTAATTTTATTTCCTCCGTTTAATATCGTGATTCTTAATTTAGGAGTGATAATTTATTTTTATATATATATTCTTAATTTAGTTAGTAGGTACATAAATATTTAAAAAAAATGGCGCAGATCTTTAGAGCCGAAATTCCGCTGGCGTTGGTAAAATTTTGAAGGAAAGTAAAAACGCTATTAAGTGATTCTTGCAATGCGATGCTTTCCTACGCAATCGATATCCTGCAACGACGTCTTACCTCTCATCGATGGTTTCCCGATAAGCAAAGCTTTCTTTTGTTTGCAGTCGATCCACTTTTGTTTTTTAGCCTAGAGATCTATTTAGCGGAAATATAGCGGAGATATTACCGACGTCCGCCGACGATGGTATCGCATTTGCGTCGAAGTGAATAACGAAAATAAGACACGCTGTTTTCCTGGGGAAAACCTCGTCAGATTAAATACGATATTTCGCATTTTTCAGCTCTTAAAAATATCACCGTTTTATTATTTGCGAGAGCGAGAGCGATTAAAGTACCGAGGTTTTCACTTTGAAAGGAAAAGCTTTCGAAAGTGTGTTGTAAAATTTTTCCAAAGAGGCCTTATTAAATTTTGATAAGAGAGCGAACTCATCTCGCGACATTTATTACTTCGAGCCACAGGTATATTACGCACACGTAAAAAATCGCGGGAACGAATCCCTTTCGAGACGCGAGCTACACGTCGGGCACTCTCCGCATGACGGATTTATTTGAAAATGTTGGCAGACGCAAACGGTATCACATGACCAACGTTAAGCACCGCATCACGTCGCGACAAAAACGGGGAACAAGTAGCACGGCCTCGGATTCTCGCTGTAGCGGGCGGCGAACGAGAAACAAACGCGCCAAATGCACTATCGTCCCTATCCACCAGTTTCCCAACTAAAATGAAAAGAGAGAGAGAGAGAGAGAGAGAGAGAGAGAGAGAGAGAGAGAGACACTCTGTTCCGACATTTTATTTTCCCTTCGGGTCTCTCGGCGACCCGACCAACAAAAATGAAGCACTTGAAATTTTTACCGGGTAACGTGATCCTCGTGTTAAACTCAAAGACAGTCCGAGGGAGTTTTAATTGTGTTTCAACTAACCAAATTAATTTATTACGCTGCGAAAGCTACTCTCGTTGCGCGCGATGGATACGCGAGATTTGCAATGTTAAAGAAAAAACAGATTAGAGACGACAGACTCTCTGCATTTGTTGCGCAAGATTATTTAAACTGTTGCTTTCGGTCGATTTAAGGAGTGAATAAATTTTAATATTAGTTCCCATTAATTCACTGCGCTGTATTTAAACATACTCAAAGTATTATACTCCATGTCGCGAGATTGAAACGTTCTTATTTAAATAATTAATCGGTTAATTAGCTACCAAATAAGATCACACACATACAGTCTAATCAATGCGGCAACACATTCATGACACAGCAACGAAAAATCTTCATTCCGCCATTAAACAGCAATTCCAACAAATCAGCATCCAGAAACGACAACAAACAACAACGTAACAAAAAAAACGAAAGATCATTCACCGAGCAGAAACAAACAAAAAAAAAGAAAGAAACAGAGAGAACCATCATCCACTGTGAAAGAACTCAAGAAGGAACATCCGTCGCGCAAAACACAACAGCTATAGACAGCTTCGTCCAGAGTTTACCAATCAGGTAGACGCATATCCGCTATCGAACACTGAAAAGCGATCGCGCTCCGTCCCCGTCGGCGATCCCACTATTTAGCAACGCAAAAGACATCACCATAAGAGTTTCGCGTTCACTATATTAGTTAAAACAACACATACAGGGGCACAATCACATGCCGCGTAGAAGAGAAGAGCCCGCTCTCCACTACCCCGTCAATCCGCGCAACAACGGGCAGAGCAACTACCGCCGTTCGCAATACTGTTGGTTTCTTTTCATGTCAACGTACGCTGGTCGTCCTCCAGGAGAAGCAACGTCGTTGCTGACGTCGACGACGACGACGACGACGACGACGAGGACGACGCGGGTGGCGGGGGAGGAAAGGGAATGAAAAAAGATGAATTCTTCTCGCTCGCTCTCTCGCCCTCTCTCTCTTTCTCTCGCGCGCGTTCCTAGTCGAGGCCGGGGAGTATCATGACGGAGAATACAGTCCGCGAAGGAAGGGTGGTCCGTAACGACGCACAACGACGATCGCGGCACCGGTACCGCGGGTCAGACTGAAATCCGCGCGAGCGGCACTCAGCCTCTTATAGGAGACGTCGGGGCGCAAGCGCCACGGCAGATGCGAGGGGATGCCGGTCGCCGCGAGAGGGATGGGCCACGTTTCGAAAAGAGAGGCTCCCGTCGATCCACCCCCGCCGCGGATCGATCGGCTTTTCATCGGCGCCCGTCGAAATGCGAGCGACGACGACGACGGGACGTCGTCGCCGAGTTAACTCACGGCTCTCCGAGTTTAACCGCGCCGCACGCATAAAACACAGTCGGTCACTTGTAATGTAAACGGCGGAAAAATAGAAGAGAGGGCGATCATGCCGGGGTATGGTTGTCGCGTAAATAGGCCGGAAGGGGGAAACTGTGGCGGGCGCTAATGGAGTGTGCGTATTAATAGAAACTAATGTTTGCTTTCTTTCTTTCTTTAAAAAGAGTGAACTAAACTTTCTTTTCTTATCAAATCTTATTGAATCCAATCAGTCTTTCTCAAGATAATGAAATGTGTTTTATATTATATAAAAATATCGTCACTCGAATTATTAATGGGACAACAAGATAAAGCAGAGTATGTTTCGGGCTTTAATAAAATAATTCAGCATTTTTCTTTGTAAGCAACTCAATGACTTTTGTAAAAATATATAATAAATTCCTGTCAGTAATTACTTCTTTATTAAGCATTATTATTTAAAATTGTTTTTTATTTTAATGTTTTCTTGTATAAATCCATTTTTATAGTTGGCGCAGTTTTTTCATATTATTCCTTTAGTACAATATAATAACTTAAAAAAGAAACAATTTTCTAATAATATTACTTTCATAGAGAAAATCTTTTTTGGAAAGATAATTTTTTACACTGTGTATGTGTGCCTTTCAATATTTTATATCATAAACATCTCTGTTTGGTTTCTTTCTTTAAAAAGAGTGCCATTCTTATTAAATCTTATTGAATCCAATCAGTCTTTCTCGAGATAAAGAAATATGTTTTACATTATAGAAAAATATCATCGAATTATTAATGGGACAAGATAAAGCAGAGTATATTTCGGGCTTTAATAAAATAATTCATCAATCATTTTTCTCTGTAAGCAACTCAATGACTTTTGGAAAAATACATAATAAATTCCCCACACTGTGTATGTGTGTCTTTCAATGTTTTATATCATAAACATCAAGTGCTGACTAACGTATTGTAATAACACGTACAAGTGTGCGCGCGCACCATAAATAACACACACATGTGAAATTGATATTAAATTTAATTCTACTAAATTCTTTCAATTCTGCTAAACTCAAAGCAGCACACATAACTTTCACAAATATTATATTATATTTATAAAATTCAATTAGAAATTCTAGATATTTACTGTTTTATGAAATAGCTCAGTACATTTTAATTATCAAGAACGTTTTTATAAATTTTAACGTTATTACTATTAAATTAAATTTTTCATCAAAAATAAATAAAAAGTATTGATGTAATAATAAATATCACATTCAAAAAATTATCTTTAAAAAAAGGTAAAAGAAACGCTAACAATAAGTGTACGCGTCGATATATGTCATTAAAATACTATCTTTCCAAAAAAGATTTTCTCTACGAAAGTAATATTATTAGAAAATTGTTTCTTTTTTAAGTTATTATATTCTACTAAAGGAATAATATGAAAAAACTGCGCCAACTATAAAAATGGATTTATACAAAAAAACATTAAAATAAAAAACAATTTTAAATAATAATGCTTAATAAAGAAGTAATTACTGAATAACGTTAATTTCGTCCGTGACATTCTTTAGTTGGGAATACGTCAGTGAGCCGTGCGTCTAGTGAGTAGTGTACGTGATAAACAGTAGCAAAGTACTCACATAATTCGAAAAACTTGATGCTACTGAACCGAATAAATACTACGTCAATTGCCTTGATATAAATTATATGCATTCTAAAATAATATAAACCTATTCCTTCCATATTATACACAATGCCTTACATACATTCAACTTATTCTATACTTTATTTCTTATCAACTTATTCTGTACTTAACTCTTATCACATAAACTATGTACATTTATCCGGTTCAGCAGCGCCAAGTTTTTTGAATGATGCGAGTGCTTTGCTGCTAGCTTTATCACGCACATTACTAGGCACACGGCATATTTCCACAGACGTATTTCCAACTAAAGAATATCACTGATGAAATTGACTTTACTCAATAATTCCTAAACTCCTTTAAGCATTAAAATTTAAAATTGTTTATTTTAATGTTCTTCGTATAAATCCATTTTTATAGTTGGCGCAATTGTTTCACATCCTTTTGTAAAAAAGAATTAACTTTTTTAAAAAACCAACTATTTAATAATATTACTTTTGTAGCTAAACCTTTTTTGATAAGATTTTTGATAATTTTTTAATGACATACATATATTGGCGCATACACTTGACGCCTTTTTTTACCTTTTTTTAAAAGGTAATTTTTTTTAATGTGATACATTTTGTAGTGTTAAGTATTTCATAATATTTTTAATATATTCTACAATATTAAAAGATAAACAACTATGCTGATACAAAGAAGAAATAAAGTATATGATAATATACTAACACTCCGCGATCTATCAATAATTCGCAGGGTCTTACAGTAATCTGCAAGACGTCGTAATCAGGAAAAAAACGTCGCGTATCAGAGAAATCGAGGTCTAGAATTTAGCCGTATATTGTATATCGGTGGTGTGGAAGTGGAGATACTTTAATCTTTTTCAATAACCTAACGAACTGTCAAAGTGTCCAAATTATTACAATAGCAATGCAATGCGATAAAGTGCGACGCCATATAGCGTGAAAAGTGCGAAAAGGACATTTCTTCGCTCTTTCATCAGCCCGCCTTTCCTACACGCTTGACGATACTATTGATGACGTTTCTTAACTGGAAATTTACAAATCAGACTTTACATCGCAATATCTCCGCTCATAAAACACGTAATGTTGTAGAAAAAAAATGGTAACACTTTTTTTATATAAATCAAATCCAAGCTATCGAATGAGCTTACTTGATCGGTTCAGCCGCTATTGAGATCCGATAATCGAAGGAACTCTTAAAGCAGCGTTTCGTGTATAACAGGCACGATCTGTGTCGGTGCTGCGCGTACAATTAGCGCGAGGCACTACCGTGCCTCTTGATGTTGATAAACATTTCTCGAATGTACAAGCAACAACACCCAAATCGATTAATAATTTAACAACCAGCACTTGAATAGATCATTTAATATGTGTAAATTATACCAGTCAATAGAGCTATGGATCCTATGCAATGTATCCAATAAACAACGTGTGTACTATGTTTATTACCTATTACCGACTTGACTGTCACTGTACAGCCACAGTCAAAATTATTAGGCACCCCATTAAAATAAAGTTTTCTCAAAAATAATATTTCAACAATAATAGCAATACATACATACAACATTCATAATTGTTGGTTATACCGTTTGTTAGAGCAAAGTTTCAACTTTAAGAAACCATTTTACAAATTGCTATATTATCATTTTTAACGGAGTTATGAGCAATCAAAATGTCTATTTTAATCATTTTTTTCTTTAACCCTTGATAACTCGGAAATAAGAAAGCAGAGAGAAATTTTATCAAAGCAAACATTTTATAAATATATTATTTCATGAATGCTTGTCTGTGTAGTAACAAGTGAACTAATAGTATACACATATTATAGAAATATTCGTAGAATACTGCAACAAAAGCATAACATATTTACATATACAGGGTGTTAACAAATCATCGCATTGGCGGTATACCGTCAGGTAGCGCGTGAAAATCTAAGAAAAATGCCGGTTCAAGTCGATCCGACCATTAACATCTCGAGTAATTAATTATTGAAAATAGCGCGCGAGGATCCAACGGAAAGAAAGGTGCGCACGGTGGGCATGCGTGGGCGATCGCAGCCGACAGCGCTCGCAGACGCATACATCGACCGGAGGGAGGGCTAGAGGCGAGCGTTCAAACCAACATGCAATGACTATGTAGCCCTTTACTTTCTCAGAAGTCGAGAAAGCTGTGAATCTAATTATTTTTACGTAACTTTATCTTATTGGTTTATTACCGAAAATACCTTAAACCTTAAAAACCGAAAATTTAAACATTTCTTTGATCGAGCAATTTCAGAGTCGGAATAACTTAATAAGTCAACGCTAAAAAATGTATTAAATAAAAACTACCTAAAAGTAATTTAAAAAATGCTTTAAACATTATTATGATTGTCTTTTTGAAATTGCTCGATTAAAAGAATGTAATAAACAAATTTTTAATTATGCGTTACAAAAACTACGCAATAGTTTTTAAATTTATTATTATTATTATTATATCTTCCAAAAAGATCAACAACGTTAAATACTTGTAATTCTTTTCACCTACGTATTCGATTTAGTAGATTTAATTTCTTAGATGTTATTACCGTCATTATAAACAACCGAATTATCGAATTTTATAAGTATTACAAACCAACTTTTTCCGGAAAGTATCTTGATTTTTTAGCTCAACATTTTCTCTCCTAAAAAAGAGGTACCGTAATAGAAATGATTGACAGAGCCTTTTTATTGTCATCACATCTAGAGCATCATTCTGTAAATATTAAATTTGTAATTAACACTTTAATCGAAAATGATTGTTCTTATATTTCATTTCTGAGACTATTAATATGAGATCTTAATATTTATGATAAAAAATCGTACAATTAAATAAAACATTGAAAAAATAATAGAGAAAGAAAAAACTTTTAGTTCTCAATCCCTTCATTTCATTTCAGATAATTTTAAGAATATTGTCAGAGATCGTTAAATTATCATATTTTAATCTCAATAAAATGAATAATTTCATCATAGTCCAGGAAGACGCTCTCCCAATCTTTTAAAAAGACCGTCTATAAGATCAATTGTGAGAACTGTGCCTTACATTCAGCCAAACGAAAACATCCAATCATTACAGAACGTAAAGTAAACTGTAATCACGAGTTTCATTGGAAGAACGTCAAAATAACAGATAACAAAAGATTTTTTCAAAACAATTAATCTTAGAAATGGTTCACATTAAATTGCAAAGGAATGATCTCAATTCACAGAGTGATACGGAATTTTTATATCACGCATATATATCAATGTTAAGCAAATTGTAAGACCTGTATGTTACATTTTTTATTTAATTATAAATTTAAAATTTACAGTCTATTTGATGGCTTATTGTCCACGTTGTTTTGTCTTATTTATTTTCTCTACTCTATGACAATGATAGCTCTTTCTTTTTTTAAATCTTGTTCGTGATTATAAATCATCATGTTATTACCGTTTGTTCTTTTTATTAATTGACAACTGTTAGTTTTACTGCGTATTGAACATGTTATCGTTTATCCACTGTTCTTTATTCCTGTGGCTAATTGATAAGTTCTTACTTTTCCTTATTCATACAATTTATTTACCGTAATCTTTTAAATATTACAGACTAGTTTTATCCATTCGATTTATATGCTTCTTATCCGAGGATGCAAATGAGAATATTTTTAACATCGAAGGCGGATCAAAAGTGAACCGAAACGTACAAATCGCGTTTTATACGTAATTTTCAATTTTAATTTATTAAATTTTGAATATATTGACACGCCATAATTGAATTTTCTCTCAAAACCTTTTTTACAATTGTTTGAAATTTTTCACTAATTCTATATTTACAGTTACTGAAGTGGTTTCTATTGCCTCATGCTATACAGAGTGTCCCATATGTACATACACGGTCAAATTGAGGGGGTGAATTCAACACATCAAAACAAGAAACTTTTCTATTTGGTCTCTTCAGTCAAGTCTTAAAAATAGTACTTCCCCAAATAAAGTTTAATATGGAGTATTGCTATTTTTATCAAATTCAGGTATTAAATGCATAAAAGTTAAATTGCAATTGCTTAAAAAAAATAAAAAAAAAATAATACAAAAAAATTAATTTAATATTTACGTTTTAATTACAAGAAATATTTCCAAGCTTACAAAAATCGAATTAAGTACAAATTCAATTCTATCGTGAACGATGCAAATGGGCGTTTAACTTAACAAAACACAAATGCGCATGTAAAATGACAAATGGTTTACAATGCAAAGTTCACGTTCGGATGTCCATTATAAGTATTGCTCATTATAACTTCGGGTGTGCATTATAACTACAAGCAGTGTGAACGACGTGCGAGCCGGAGAGCTTTATGCAAAATAAACCCGGTTTTCTTCACCAAACTTCGTACAGAGTAAGCGGCCAAGAACTCATTTTACTTCTCCCTTATCATTTGAATTTATCCCCCGTTATCGCTGCATCTGACGCCAGTCCTCACTGCATGAAAGTTACTTTCCTACTTAATCTTTAACTTCGACATCGTTTTCACGGTGAGGACAAACTAGAGATTCAAATGCAACGCAGTTTTAAGGATCAATGATGGTTTAGTAATGCGAGGAGTGGAATGCGCGGTCAGTAAAGTTAAGCGGACTCCACACGTACGATCTATTAATAATAAAGTCTTTATTTCGCGTACAATTATCGGTACATCGAATCGGTCTTAGGCGCGTGCAGTGTGCGATAATTACGCGGAGACGTTTGGACAGCAAAAAGGCTCTGCTTTCGGTAACGCGTCTCTATTTATGTCCTTTTCCCCTACCGTTAGACGGCAAATAAAATTTTATTTGAGACGGTTCCTAAGTTTCGTTATGTCATATTGTTTTCGTTGCGTATACCGTTATTCTGTTTAATTTGTGTCCCGTTATTTTTCCGTTTTCTGTTTAGCGAGATGAGTCTGTGGGACTTATTCGCCACAATGGTATCCAGTAAGCACCGAAACAAATTTTTTTATATTATCGAAAAGTCTAGTTCTTTAAATCATAGTTTTATGGAAATACTTTGGTACACAATAAAAAAATAATATTTTAATATAACAATAAAATAATAAAAATTTACTATATCGTTGGATTTAATCATTTAATTTATATATTATATTTTTTTTTTACTAAAAATTTCAACACAATGCAACAATGCACTACAGTTTTCTGCGAATTTATAAACACTGCAATTTTTTAAAATGCTTTTAAAAATTATTTTACATTATTGTAACTAAATGATTGATAAATTAATATACATATATTAATTATTATATAATAAACGTATTTCTTTACCATCCATTGGTGCCATCACGTTTACTACACTGTTTTATTATATCCTAAAAACAGTAATTCTAAACAGTAAACTATTAATTATGATTGTATTATTATTATCAGAATGATTAAAATATAATTTTGGACTTGATTTCACGATAATTGTGCATACAAAATTTTTGATAAAGTTTAGCAATTTATTTCTGCTCTATAATAGAATTTCGTGATTTTTTTTCTTTACTATATTTAAGAATAAATAAAAATGATACAGGTGATACAATATAAAAAAGAAATAATATCAGGGTAGTGCAAATATAAATTTTAATTCTATTATACACATATAATACAATTAAAATAGTAAAAGTAATATTAGGACAAAATTATATTAAGTATAATATTAATATAATTAAATAAATATTACATAATATGAAAAATTAATGTAGTACTTAAAAAGCACTCAACAAAAATTGCAATAAAGTAAAAATTATGACATAATATTATTATATTGAATAAATTTCTCTGTGGTATACGCCCATACTCATGGACGTGCATTATGTGTGTTACACTATTGCAACAGATAAATTACGATCAAAGTTATAAAAAAAAGATTTTTTGTGAAAAGAATTGATAGAAAAGAAAGGAACCTCGCGAATTCGAAAAACTTGAAAATTCGGATTTTAATGAAACTTGGCATAAACGTAAATACATAAATTTAGAAATTTTCAGGTGTGGCCCAAATAACAATTTAAAGAGGTGAAAATCAATTTTCAAAGATAAAGTGACTCTCGCCTTTTTTCAATATATGTCTCGCAAATTAAACAAAATATCAAAAAATGTTTTATACAAAAGCTTTATAGTAAAAATATTTATTGTTATTTAATTACGTGCTATTTATTTTACAAAAGAAAGATTATTTTCAAAAATTTAATCAAAAAATTCTTTTTCATAGAATGAATAGCGTAGTTTAAAATTTAAAGATGTGTTTATTATAAAACTTTTGTATAAAACATTTTTCAATATTTTATTTAGTTTTTACGAAAAATATATATCGAAAAAAGTGGAAGTCTTTTCATTTTTGCAGAGTAATATCACTTCTTCAAAAATAAAACCGTTTTTTGCTTTAATTAAAAACTTCTAAATTCATCTATTTACATCATCTACATTTATGGCAAGTTTTATTAAAATTCGAATTTTCAGGTTTGCAAAGTTCTCTTATAGTTACCATTTCCTTTAGCTGCATCAAAAAAGAATATATAGATACAAGACAATTGAGAGACACAGATGATTATATAGAATTATAGATTAATACAATGTAATAATCGGTTCTTTATTAATATACCATTTCTTTATTAATATACCATTATGTAATTGTGTGCAATATTTAGAGTAATAAAACGCTTAGCTCATACAGCTTATTACTATTTACATATATCTTTATTTTCAAATAACAAGTGAGTGAAAAGTGCGCGACGGCCCTGAATACCACATGGATAAGAGCGCTTATGCATTAATTTCAGCCTGCGAAAATTATTTTGTCGGATGAAATTTTGCTAAAGAAAAAAGTTGTTTTTTTTATCATAAAGTATCGCGTTACGTGCACGGAATGCGCGAACTTCCGGACACTCTGTATCCATTTTTATTCACTACATCGATTTATATAATAAAACCTTTAAATCCTTAAATCCGGTGTATAATATTGTCTAGTACTAACTGTCAAGTTATAACAAAATTTTCATTTATTAATTTTCTATTGGCTACCCTGCTAACTTTAACTGTCAATTAAACTAACCGTGGTTGTGAAATTGGCTCTAGAAGATGGAATCAAAATCGTTCACGATCGCGATTATCGCGTTTTTTCTTATCCGATGTCCGCGTGAAATTATTTTGAAAAACAGCGGGCGATATGGAAATATATAGAGTCTAAAATGCACTCGTGCTTTAACGCGCAAATAAATTGGCGTCCATCGAAGCACACATGGGAAAACGATATATGTACGAATTCATGCGTTGGGACATTAATAACCTCGCTGTAAATATTGTAAGATTCGAAATGTGTTTGTGAGAACGGAAATGTTGGAATGAAAACGCGTAAAATGTTAACGATGCGAAATACAACTGACGTCGAAAAATATGATCGATCGCTCGTTCACTCGAGCCGACGTCACATAATTCATAAACGTATTAGAATTCCAATAATTGCTCCGTACATAATCCACGCATTTACTTGGGCGCGCGCAAGTTTTAATTGAGAATGCAATACGTGATATTTTGGTTTACAATCTGCTCGCTTCCGACAAGCGGTAATTAAACTTAGCGATAACTATGCGATATCTTATTCGCTGTCCCTATTCACGAATTGTGTAATTAACCGGTTAAATGTAAAACGTGAGATTCCAAAGTCGTGATCGCATGTAATGTGAAATTAACGAAGGGGCCATACTTCGTATCGACTAATTCGATATTTATTCATTTTGAAGATCCATGAAACAAGATGTGTGTGTAAAACAGAATATTGAAAAAACCATAGTAACAAGACGGTTAATTAAGAAATAGTTTATTTGACGCTATTGAAATTCAGTCGCGCGCGCATATTTAAAATAACATCTACCATGTTCTCCCTGAGGCGTCCACATGCTATTTTCTTTTATTAAAAAAAATCTTATCTGTTTTTCTTTTAAATTCGATAATTTTTTTCTTTCCCATGGCTCTCACTTATATTTTCTCCCAGCTTTCTCTCGCTAGGTCTACCTCTATTTCAGTCTTTCTTCAATGTCATTCTCTAAAATCTTTCATCTCGTTCTTTTCTATTTTTTCTTCTTCTATCTTTCTATCTTTTTGTATCTTTCCTATCAATTTTTAGCATTTTAAATCTGCCCTGTACATACATTTCTCTTTTCTGACCCGTCACTAGGCGTCGCCACCACCCAGTGCTTTCCCTAAATGTAAGATCGATATCACCGATATCAGAGAGAAGACTAACAATAAGAGCGCTCATGCCCGTGTTTTAGGCGTTCCCGTTCACTACCCATAGAGCACAAAGACGTCTGAAAGATGACTAAAAGATGGCAGATTTTTCTTATGGACATCATTCAAACTCAGCATATAGTCAACGAAAAGATAACTGAAAGATGTCTTATGTCCCAGTTTCAGGCAATTTATAGCCTTATTTATAAGATGTCTAAAAAACATCCAAATTTAAATAGCTTTGAGTCGTCTTTTCGAACGATATTTTAGACGTATTTCTATCTAATTA
>VBVR01004555.1:0-14176 GCA_011638315.1 Tetramorium parvispinum | reverse complement strand
GGGTACGAGGGTGAGAAGGACGAAGGACACGAGGGTCGGGCAATTTTCCTTAAAAATATCCCGCAGACGGTGGCCCGAGAGCGAGAGGGCGAGGAGACGTTAAGGGCGGCTGCTGGGAATTGCAGGCAGGCAGGGATAAGGGACACGGAGGGGGATGACGTAGGGTAGTACCGTCAGAGAGTAGTACGCGTAGTGGTAGTAGAGATCGTCGATACTATACGCGCCTCACTTCGTCGAGAAGAGGTTGGGGTAGGCTCGCCCACCGCGCCGCCATCCTACCATCCGTTCAACTCTCCAGCCATCCCCTATTCCCTTATCCGCCCCCCGCCCTCACGCCCGCGTCCTCCCGCACTATCTCTATCTCTCTCTCTCCCGTTCTCGCTCATTCTCTTTTGGTCTCTCAGTCTCTCTTAACCGGCAAAACCTCGCCCCGACTGGGGTCGATCGATGCCAGACAGTACTGCTGTTCGCGCGACCAAATCCCACCGAATGTACATCCACAAAAGTATTCCCGCGATCTCCTCTCCCCCCTCTCTCTCTCCTGTTCCCGACGATGTTCTTTGGGACGCTCCTCTCTGGTCCCCTGGTGGAAAAAGAAGTCTACGGTGGCATACTTATCGCGGTCTCGGCGGCAACTGATGCTCCTGATGATAAGAATCTTGATTTGGATTCTCTCCACAGTTGCTGATCCGAACGTTTACTTTACGCTGACGATTACGATAACGATGCGAGGAATTCCTAGGGTGTCGTTCCACTCTCTTTTCTCGCGGGGAAAAACCACATGCACTCGTTCCTCGTAACGTATGTGACGTGTGTACGTATGTCGTATTCGTGAATGGAGTTGAGCACTCTCACATCGCTAGTGGTGAGCGACTCTGCAGAATTAATGGACTCTGAATTACCTCAATGATCGGTTATCGATCGATTCGCCAGATTTTCAATCTTGAGTCATCTCCCGATGATGTGGTCGGCAAGGCTCCGCGAATGTTAGGCGTTAAACAATTATTCGAACATTTTTCAAGTATTATAAAATAACAAGCAAAATTTGAGCAAAGAAATGTAAAAAATACTAATCAATTTTACATGTATACATAGCGCCGCACGTATTTGTCAGCCTTTTCATTTCTTTCGATTGATTCCGTCTGTAGTAAGCAATTATTCGGGATCTTCTGTCTTCGGCCCTTTTACTCCTGGATGTCGTCGAGCGCGCACATTATTGAAACTTGCGAAAGTCTCAGGGGGGCGGCTAAGAGCATCATCTCTTGGCGGCTCAGATCGAGCGAATTGGGAGGTTTTTCTCGTTCTTTTTTTCCGAATGGACCGTCGGATCGATGGCCGCCGTCTACAAGGTGTCTCGAAAGAAGAAGAGTGTAGAGAAACTGTAAGGCGTAGAGGCACTTCTTACATCGCACCTGCTCGAGTCGCATCTTTATTTTTGCGCTCTGAATTTTCTTCCATTTGCGTACCTCTGCGATGAGGGAATCAAGTGCAGTTCTCTTTAGCATCGAAAGGGAAAAAGAAGAGAATGAAACGAAATGTAACTAATAGATTCTCTGTTTCTGCACCGGACAAAGGAGTACGCCGGTCAGGTAATAATGGTTCGGCTTGGATTTAGAAGGACGAGAATCCGCGACGAATAAGCCGAAGCCGTAGTCGACCGTCCGTTTTTCGAAATCCAATGGCACCGCCTGGATTGAGACCGCGCGCCCATTGTCTGCACACCCCGGGGATGAAAATTTTCGGGACGGTCGTATTCTTCGAATCGCCGGGCTTCGCCCGTTCGTGGAAGAATTTTTCTCTTGACGAGCAGGTTCCGCCATATATTATAATCCCTTGCAAGCCCGTAATAATTTCCCGTTCTTGTTACCGCAGGCCGAATTCGCAGAACAATTTCGTCGCGGTGACGAGAGCCCTAGAAGCATCAGAGCTACTTAATTTATTCACGTTTCCGTCCTGCAAATGATATCATTGTAAAATTAATCGGGTTTTAATGAGCCCGAGAAGCCATGTGCCAGCAGATAGTTGCTCTACACGGTGTCCCCGTTCGACTGACGAACGCCGACACGTTAATGCGGAACGCGACGGCACAGACATCCAGTTCGAAGACGAAAACGAGTTTGTCACGATTCGCAGAAAGAGAAGCTCTCGGCGTCACGGTAATAATTGATCGGCTTAAACGTGCGGTTAGGTCGGTTACATGGAAAACGTCGCGATAAGACTTCACGTACACTCCATGTGTTAACAGGAACGCTTTGTTCGGCATAAAGAAAGTGGAGGAGGAAACTCGGTGCATCTAAATATAGAAGTGACTGTCGCGAGGAGCTGCACGGCCATTAAGCCACGCTCACACCGCCTTCTTTCGCGTACGATCAGACATTTCGAGATAATTCATGCATATGCTATCTAATTCTCGTACGTCTCGTTTAGTTCCTGGATTCATATTTCCTGAAACTGATATTTTAACAAATTTTCCGTGGAAAACTCATATATTCTAGCTTTTCCAATCATGATTGACTAATGCTAAGTGTTCTTAAATATGCAGATTTCGTCATCTCTGCGTAAGCATTTCCTGATAAAAAGAACTTGACAATATGCGAAAAATGAAGGAAGAATTGAGAATATAAAATAGAATTACGCTATTTTATTCTTGATTTGTATAATCGCGAGAGTACATTTTCAGTAGTTACAAAGTTAGAATTTTTATCTATTTTTCATTAATATCGGTAAAATCGGAAAATTAGGAGTAAAATAAGAAGAAAACGAAAAATAGATTTTTCATCAATTTAAAATATAAATTTTTTCTTACTGCATAAATTATACAGAAAAAATAAAAAATGTAACTGTACATACGTAGTCGCTATAATATTATAAAAAGATTTCACTAATCCAATATGCTCGCAATTGCAGCGGCAAAAATTCGACCATGTCGATGACAGGCTGCGATCCCTCAGGAGAGTATTCGATGAATTTTTTATCTGCCGTTCCGCTCGGTCGAGTACGTTTAATTTCATCGGCAATCGGTTACTGCGAAAAAGTTTTCGTTTGGCCATGCGTATCGGACTTCCGTCGCGGACAGGAGAAAAAACAGGGCAAAAGTGCTCTGTACCAATTGAAAAGTGATGTGCTTGTTAGAAGATAACAGCAACGAACATTAGAGATAAGGTCCATCGGGATTCCCGAGCTGCTGTCCTGATTATAGGAAAAAAATCAAAGCAGTGCTCCAGGGGTTAATTTCCATTTACGCGCGAATTCACCTCGTAAATATCCACAGCTATCGAAGTGGAAATTTATGCCGTCTGCCCCGTTAAGCCGATTCCGCGGCCGGTCTCCCGAAGCCCGATGACAGAACGACGGCACCATCGGCACCATAAATAAGCGGCCGCAAAAGTTCCGATCGTTGCGAGTCGCGTCGCGACCGCCTTACACGCCCCATAAACACCTCCTGCAACAATACGAGATAACGCCATTGTGCGTGAGAAATGAGGTGAAAGAGGGAGATGAGAGAGGGAAATGTAGGAAACGCGTTATTTATTATATCCTTCAAGGATAAGCACCCCGGAGGAAAGTTCGCGGATCAAAAATAAAAAGATGAAACGCCAGAGCATCGCGGGAAAACTTTCCGACGTGATGCCCTGTAAACGCATGTCGACAAAGTACATCGAGATCCAGCAATGCCTTTTCGACAGAACGTTATCTATCGATATTTCACTGATATTATACTGTTTGATAATATACAATTCTTAGTAGTCAAATTGATTAATTCCGCCGTTTGTAAAATTCTTAATTTTAATATTAAAGCACAGCGATTACGACTTTATCAATTTTCTCTACATTTTATTTTTATGGAATTGATTAGGCTTCTGAGAAGCTAAGCAATTTATGTACAATTAAAAAAATATATTTATGAAGATTACAAACTTGTAACGTGATCTAGACTCTATAGTGCTTACATTGCTTCTCCGTTTAAACGCGCAGGGCTAGAATTCTGATTAATTGTCTCTTGACGAGGGACACCGGAGGGTCTCTCAAAGAGGGGCTTGTAGACCGATTGTTAGAAAGAGAGGAGTCAAGAGAGAGAGAGAGAGAGATGTCAAGAGACGGTCCAGTTACAGCGAGACACGAACTTCGCCCGCGGTTGGACACAATTATTTGATTCGCCTTATCCGCGCGAGCGAGCGAGCGCTCTCGTGATCTTTCTTTCTCTCTCCTCTTCTTTCTTCCTCTCTCGCAGACGTTCGTTCACCTACGCATCGAACGACACACCAACGTCGCCAATGTGTTTATGAGCGACAACGCGAGAGAGACAAAGGAGATATGCGTATGTACGACGAATGCCTCGCCGCTGATTCGCGTTCCAATAGTTCTCCACACGTTCCTTCTCTCTCCATTCTTCTTCCTCTCTTCCTCGGCCTCTCCGTTTCTTCCCTCTTTGCCGTCGCACGTGCGTCGCCCCTTTACCCGCGTGCGCTTATGCGGGAAAGGATACTGACCGATTGGAAGCCTTTTACGACCGACGCCACGCTACGCCGACATCGTCGCCGTCGTCATCGTCATCGAACGTCTCTCCTTTCTGCATTCCGCAGGCGTTCAGGTGGTGAATTCACCCGAGACGATGACTCGTCTGCGTTTTGCAACGACCGCGCGAACCGATCCCTTTTTGTACGAATTATGCGCAATTGTACGTACGATATAGATACGGTGACCATATTTGTGTTTGAGAAAAATAAAGGTCACCGCCACCTACTCTTCTGCCACAAACAAGTGCACGGTAAATTTATTATTATTTTAATATTTTTCCCTGAATATATATTTATGTGAAAAAAAGTAAAATTTTATAAACTAAAACAATTATATATATAATAAAAGAAACATTTTTATTTAAACATTACACAAAATGTACAGAGATAAAGACTGAAATAGCTGACATTTTAAGGACTTTTCAGAAATAAAGGGCAAAAGTGAGTTTAAAAAAAATCTAAAGGACACAGATTTAAAATAAAGGACTGTCCTCTGTAATATAGAACGGATGGTCACCGCAGATATAGACGAAAAAGAGAAACGACTCGTTCAGATAGGCTCTGAGCAACTGGCTCTCGACGCTCAAGCGCGGTCTGCGTGATGTCTGTTTCCTCCGGCGACTACTTCGTTGGAAAATAATAACGATATGATGAAATAGATCACGGGAACGACAGAATCACAAAGGACAATTAAATTCGAGACCTCGCGTTCATTCCGAGTTCGCGGGTTCGTAGAAATTGCGATCAATCGGGCACAGGGATCTTTCTTTAATGACGATAACGAATCGCCTGTCTGCGCGCTTCATTGATCGAAAAAGAACACTCGCCATTAATTTAACGCCCACTCGCTATCTCACTCCGAGGATTGTGAATTGTGTGCGGATGCATATAACTGGAGTTGAAATGCCATCGACACGCGTCGCACATTCTCGCGAGGCGATGGTTTTCACTCGGCGCGCGATTATTTCGCGATTTAAAAATCAACCGCCGATCGATGTGAAAGTACAACCGCATGAGAGCAATTCTGGAAACCGAATAGAAAATAAATCAGAATATAGCTGGTAACTGTGGTCAAGAATTTCGATTTTTAGCCTCAGTATTCCTGTTTAGATTCTGTCCTAACCAATATTTGACCTATTCTTGTTTCGGAGATGACTAGACGACAAATCTGACCAATTTTTGATTATCTGACAATTGGTTTGGCCTCAGAAATTTTTTGAGAAAGGAAATATAATATTTATCTGTAAATTAATTATTTTAAATCAAGGATTTGTAAAATATTGACATTTATTATACATAATAAATATATAGATAGACAACTTATAAAAGAAAATCCGAAATAAGTGAGAAAACCATAGATCTTTCTTATATAAACTCTATTGGAGTTCATTGATAATTTTCCTCTTTTTTTTAATCATTTAAACTTCCCGTGATAAATTCGCTCGCATCTTACTTGAATATGTTCTTCGGAATTGTATTTGTTTTCTATTATTTTTTCTTACATTTTATTATTTCTCCCTTTTTGTGTCTTCTCTCATTTCACATTATTTTCACATTTTTTAGCTACGCTTCAGTCCAAATTTAATCGTCTCGCTCGCGTGTGAGCTCCCGTTATTTTAGATTTTTGCTTTGTTCTCTCGAATTCTTGTTACCCCATCTCGAAATTGAATTGTCACGCGGTACGGTTTATGCGGTTCGATCACGTAGCGTGAGTCCGCACGCCGTGGATCTTTGAAACTATTTAGACTTCTCGTTAGGTCGGCTAAGCTAATCGAGAGACACAGAGAGGAGCCGTGTGCACGTGTGTGCGTGCTCGCATACTCGTGTGCACGTGTGCGTACGTATACAGTATGGTTTCCACGGCACAGATGGTGCGGTCGGTCGTCGAGAAACGTACGTATATCGTTACGATCATTGATCTGTTTTATTCCTCTCTCGCACGTAGAGCGCGACGGGCCGTGGCTGCGGCTCGCGATCGTTACTCTATGCGCCACCTTGCCGTGTTCCGGAGATGAAGGGAGATGAGAGGGAAGGAAGAAGAGAGAGAGAGAGAGAGAGAGAGAGAGAGAGAGAGGTGCCAGTATCGATTCCGGTGAACTATATATCCGCGAAAGAAGCTGTACCTCGTCCCTCGGCCGAGAGGACTGCACTTTCCTCCTATGCCAGGACGGCCCACGAGGACACCGTGCCGTGATTATTGACGCACGAGTCGGGATTCCGCAAGGGAAGTCCTTGACGCGTGTATGTTGCGAACGAAATGAAATCCGGTATACCGTAAACTACCGCGGTAAACCGCCGGTCATAAATTCTGGCGCAATTAACATTTTGTGTGTCAACAAGAGAGCTTGATAAACCGAGCGTGATACGTCGGAGAGAGAGAGAGAGAGAGAGAGAGAGAGAGAAACACAGGGTAATTATGAAAATCGGATCGATTATTCGAATAATTTCGCGCTTCTCGGTATCGGGAAATCTCTGATCTCCGCGTTGATCCGAGTCGCCGAGTCGTTTGTCATCGTCGATCGATTTCGAACGTGCTGACAAAGTGCCCCGTTGTCTTTACGCGACCGGACAGCACAGGGAAACGAGATCGGGCGGCCGAGGGAAAGAAAAAGAAAGAGACTGAGCAGAAGGAGGAAAGGTACATAGAGCCTTCTCCGTTCACGGTGCCGGTGGGGACGTCGAGACGGCCCTGAGCAGACTACCGGACCCAAGGACGTCGCGGGCCTCAGATTCTCTCGCTCTCTTTCTTCGTTCCTCTGTTCCCTCTCTCCCTCGATCCCCCTACGCTTTTCGCGGGACCAACGAAGCGTTTTTTAATTCGCAATAATAGGACCCGATAGGATCTTCTTTTGTTTAGCTCTTTTGTTTAGCCACGAGACCCGATTGAATAATTGGCTCAATTCTAATAAGAATGATGAAATTCACGTGTAACGCGTGCTTTACGAGAATTCCTGCAACTTCGACGTTGCGAGGAATCCTTTGGTGCGTTCGAAATCGATGAGATGTCCTGTATATTTCACGTTTCTCGGAATAGGAACGACGGGCGGATAGAATCGACGAGGACAACTCGGGCTTTGGGAACTCGTTCGCTGACTCATTTCCATTCCCGTCGATTTGTCTCACTTAACTCCGACGACCGGCCGTCGAGACGAGTAGTCACCCTCCTACACTAAATCACCATACTTTCTCTGCGTTTCTTAACTTCGGTCTGCTTGTCCGATACTCGCCAGGCATCCGTAAGTCGCCGAGATTTTCTATGCATGGTATCGCTGATACTTTTTCGGGCATTGTGTCGGCCGATAGCAACATCTCTGGTCCGAAAATATCCTCCGAAGAAGAATCTATCCCTATTTTGTCTTTAGATCCTAGCGGTTGGTCTCCCCTCATCCCTCTGACGGAGACGGACCCCTCGGGACGGTTGCTCTTTCAGGACCCAAAGTTCCCCTTCCTTCGCTCTTTCCCCTTTTCACGTGTCTCCCTCCTCCCCCTCCCCTCCCTTCTCTCTCTCTCTCTCTCGACACGTCTATCCCTATTTCGCTCCTCTCTTCTTCGTCTTCTACTTCGCCGAGTTAACACGCCGATACGCACACGTGGGCCGGCGTGTGCACGCACACACCGACTGTGGGTCGTGTCCTTCGGACCGTTGCTGCCTCGGCAGTTAGCAACAGCACGGCCGCCGCACGGCCGGAAATACCGGGTGTTCGAATGCCATCGAGATCTATCCGTTCGAGCGCCGCGTGTGAAGGCGCTTAAGAATCTGCGGGATGTAACGAGCGAGCGGATGAACTTTGTCGCCGGAAAAAGAATCGTGTCGCGTCGCTGCGTCACTGCGCGCGAGGCATTTAAGACTAGGTCTCAATCGTCGAGCCGTTAATTTTCTTTTTTTTTTTTTCCCCTCACGGCCACTTTTGTACGCGAATCTTTGTGCGAGGAGAGAAGGCCACGCCAGGTGTGCAATGACTCTTAATTTTGCGAAAACCGCACGTCGAGCACGGTCGACTCCTACCCGAATTCATTTCTGAAAAATAACTGCGGTCTATAATAGCGCTTCTCGTCCGCCCCAACGAGGTGCATTCTCGAATGTACCCGCGTGATACTCCGCGGAAAATGATAGTTGTCGTCTCCGGGGCATAACTTGTAATCCCGGCAGAGAGATTAAGCTCCCTCTTTCACGGCGAGAATCGACGGAAGGAGAGATAGAGAGAAAAAGAGAGAAAGAAGGATGGAAAGAGGTTTTGTGCCCCGCTAGATGACTATTATTCTATTGCAATAGCATCTCACGTCCGGTATTCACCGTGGAAAATACATCGGATATAACAGTTCCTGCCGACTATTAAAAAATTGTTTGACAGAATTCAATGCGGCGCTTAAATGCGCGAGATTCGCGTGGAAATGCCTTCAGAAAAATGGGGGATTTTGTCGCGTTGGGTAGATTGACTAAAGGGCAACCGTTCTCTGCCCTTTTTCTCGTGCAACGTCGATTTTTGCAACAGAATATTTTCCTCGATGCGTATTTTCTCTCGAATCGACGTCGAACATGCCAAATATATATTAACGGTCGAATGATGCATCTGTACCGTTTGCGTCTGACCGACTTTCTTTTGCCTTGGTACTACTGGAGTGCCTTACAAAACTGCCCAGAAATCCTTTTTCAGCACAAAGGACTCGGAACGGAAGCGATGATGTCAGGTAGGCATCACGAATGCAAAAGAAACTCTTCGACCGTATATACACTCCAGGAGAAATAGAGAAACCACATCCGAGACACCCTGTATGTCAAACATTCATTTTGCAAGTGCGATAAGTAAGGTCTCGAGGCGCGTTCGAGTGCGGCACGCTATCCACGCCTACTTTACCGGAATTTCAACACGTCCGCCTGTTGTTTTCATTATTGACAATTTAAAATATAACTGGCATGATTCTGAAAAATTATTTTATCTAATCTACAGCGTCGATCTTGCATACGGTCATAATTTATGATCGTAATTCATGTAAAAAATACGAGACCTTGCATCTTCAGTGCTCGAATGCTCTATTTCTGACTCTTTTGGAATTACTGCAATCTTCCCTCGTCTAGATGCATGACTTCCACGACGGAGTCCTTTACGAGTTTCGCGAACTCGTTATAGAATGACGTTGAAAAAATGATGGGATTCTTATACTGAAAAAAATTTGCTTAAAAACGGACGAATCAGAAAATCTTGTAGGTGATCAAATATTCTGGTTAGGTTATTATAATAGAAATTCTGGTTATTATAAATAGAACTCAGTACTTTATAACTTATAAAGTATCGAGTTCTATTATAATAACCAGAATATTTGATCACATCTGCAAGATTTTCAGATTCATCCGTTTTTAACCAGAATTTTTTGTCATTGTAAGAATAGCGGCATCATTTTTTCAATGATTCGAATATTCTGATTCAAAGATTTTGGCAAACATTCTGGTTATTATAAATATAACTTAATACTTTACAACTTATAAAGTATTAAATTCTATTATAATGAGAATATTTGGTCACGCCTACAAGATTTTCTGATTCTTTCCGTTTTTAACCAGAATTTTTTTTCAGTGTAGGCAAAATGTCCCGAAAGGCTCGGGATGATCTTTAATTTTTCGAACCATGACAGAAGTCGGATTCCCCCAGAAAGATCAAGACATAGGTATTACAGTGGATTCTATTCTAAATATACCGTTACAAATATGCACCCTTATCTTCCTTGCAGGCGAAAACACGATGCGTTTCCGTTGCATTAACGTCACACTTTCGTAGAACGCGTCTGGCGTCGTACTCGCGCTCGTGAGCGGAATATCATCGATCATGCCTTTAATAGCGAACGCATTTATAACTTCGCTTCTCCCTACGTAGCGTACGAGGCGTAGAAGCGCGGAAACCCTGTTGATAAAAATTTAGGTAATCTGCAGCAATAAGCGATTTCGCGATTACCTCGCGTGATAATAATCGTTAATTTACGAGAATCTTGAGGGCGATAAATTGACGGCGATGCGGCACTTTTAACCAGACTTCCGTGACGTCGCGCATACATTCGCTAACCCATGGCTCTTTAACGCCTGTGTTCCAGGAGAAGAACTCCTTCCTGAATTACAACGTGTCCTGCATCCTAACGCTGCCGCCTTACCAGAGGCAGGGTTACGGCCGGCTGCTCATCGACTTCAGTAAGTACATACCAAATATATTAAATGCACGTTTTGCGATGACGACGAAGAGCCGTGCTTCTGATTTTTTCCACGAATTATTACGGAAGGAATCGTCGTCGTTGCTTATAGATAACATATTTAGCGAGCTGATAAATATATGATTATGCATTAAGAAATTTCAAATAGGCTTTTATAATGAATACACAGAAAAATATTCTACAAACGAGAAAAGCAATTACTTTCTATTATTTTGTTTAAGAAACAATTATCTTCAAAGAATATTTTCTTGATAATGGTTTATGATATACTCATCACAAGTCTAGAATATGTTAAGTAAATGTGATGCTTATAATGATTTTAAGATAAATTTCCAGATATATAAACTCATAAATACTTGAAACAAATATATTTACTCGTATAGGTAGTATATATTTTTCTGTGTGCATGCTTTTCCTAAGTTAGCATCATGCCTTTTCAAAATAAAAGGGGTGGACGGGCGGTCAGAAACACTCTGTATATATCTCTATAATAATTAATATATAAAGTTTAAAGATTCTTTTATCGTTCTCTTATCCATTCTTTATTGTTTAAGACTTCCAATCTCATCCGAGATCGCGAACAATCTCATCGTCAACGCTCGCGAGCGGCGTTATCGCTGTGCGCGCGGACGCGCTTGATGCTTAAACGCGCCGCGGAATGCGCGATCGCGTCGCTTCCTCTCCCGGTCGTTCGCGTCACGTGGTAATTCCACGGCGGAGCCGACGCGCGGCGATTCTTCGTCGACGGTCGTCGTCGCCGCCGACACGCACGCATGCACGGGCACGCGTGTACACGCGCGCGGGCGCGGGCCGGCGGCGAGGCGCGTAGCTTTGATAATTAAACGCGGGGCTTTTTGCCGTGACGTCATTTTCATTGATGCCGAGCGAACGTCGGCGGCGTCGGCGGCGGGCATCGCGGCGCTACTACACCGATAGTAGTATAGGGGGCAAGAGGGAGTTGCGACGAGAGTTGGTTGGTTGGTTGATCGAGGGTCGATGTACTGTGCCGCCGTGGTGTGTCGGTCGGTCGACGGGAAGAGGGAAGGGTGGTTTCACAACCCCGCCGGCTTTTCCGCGAGCGAGACGGCACCCCCGTTTCCTCCCCCGTCCCTCTCTCTCTCTCTCTCTCTTCCCTCCATCCCTTCTGCATCCAGTGTCGGTGCCATCGACTCCACCGCCGGCTGTATTTCGACTGTACAAGGCTGGCGCTACGAGCCCGCGCGCCCCTATGCGAGAGATATCGGGTCGCACCCCGCTCAAATGGATTTGGTAACATTTATTTTTCTACAGAAAAATATACAGGGCGAGAGAGTTGCCTACATTGTAATTTAACAAGTATTAAATGACAGTGTCCCAAATCACTCTATTAAAACTGTGTTTAACTCCATTTAAATGATTTCGAATCAGAGACCATAAAGTTCTGAAGTATGTTAGATATATTTTTATTATTTCGATTTTTTATTTCATTCTTAACCCCTTTGCTATTACGCCTTACTACTTTTCCCTATTTTTATTGCCGTTATTGTATTGTGTCGAACAATTTACTTTAATTATCAATCGATTATTTCACTCTGTTAACATTAATGAATAACAATTCCGTATGTAATACTTTTGCAAAAAGCGTCGCAGCTTCCTAATCACTTTCGTAAACCCTAGGTGTACGAAGTATCGGAGCGATCGCGTATCGATACCGCGCTTCCGCGGTATCGCCGGTATCGTCAGCGTCCCTGATGCGGTGGTAGTGGTGATGGTGAACTGTGTGTAGCGTTAGGTTGGAGAGCGAAGTGCTCTGTGGAAAGTGCGACGCCCGGCGTCTCGCCGCATCGATCGACCCCCACGACCGCCGCCGCCGCCGCCGCCGCCACCGACGTCGACGTCGCGTACACGCGTGCAGACATGCGTGCGGGCGTACGCGTACACCCGCGCTTCCTGTCTCACGCACGCGGCGCGTTCTCCTCTCCTGGGCGACCGCTTCTCTCCGCACACCTTGATCCCTACAGTACAGGCTTCCTGTACCTGCCCTATACCGCCGCGCCTCCCGCTCTCCTCTCTCGCTCTCTCCCGCTGCTATCGACTCGTCTCCTCTCCCCGCTTGACGCAGGGCGCCCGAAGGGCTCGGAATCCTATGACCTCTCGTGACCTCGCTCTACTATCCCTACATAGGATTGGCAGGGTCACCGACGCCCTTTCCCTACGGCTAGGGACGAAGGGTACACGCCAGTTACACGGCGGGGGAGGGCACCGAAAGCGCGGGGAAAGGGAGGGAGGGACTCAGTGAGGGTTTACCGCCGCAACACTGCTGCGACCGGGCAGGGTTGGCGCGGCGCGCGGCTTCTCTCGCCTTCGTCAAAGGGGCAAAGGGCGGATACGCGCCGCATCTCGTTGCGATATCAGCCCGCCAGACGAACGAACTGGTCCTCCCATTGACGCGGTGTTTCTTTTTTTTTTCTCTCTCAAGGCTGCCGCATGATCTCTTCCGAAGACGGATCGTTCTCGCATTAGCGAGAAATTACAATGGAAAGAGAATAGAACTGTTCCTCTGATTGAGCTTCGATCTAACAAGCAAAATTGCAGCGAAATGAATGTATTTTATGTAACCAAAGTGATCAAATTTCGTATACTTCAACCCTCTCTTCTTACGCTGAAATTAAAAGCAGATTGCAGGAGAACAGATGGGAATATTAAAAATTATTAGATTTATTGACTCTAAATAGAATAAAGATTCGAGATTCTTTTCTCTCATGTGTAATTTAAGATATACAGCTAAACGAGAAGCATCTTCTCATAACTTAATGCGTATTAATCACAGCATCTGTTTGGATACTTTGGTCACTTCGGTTAAGCTACAAAATTCCAAACGCATCGGCATTTATCAAGAAATTTTTTTTTCTCAGCTCCGCTCTCAGCAGTATAATCGCTTTATCCATCTTCAAGTAAGGATGTATCGTATGGTAATTGCGAATTACTCCTAAATCGCTTTGCGAAACATCGCTTCTGCTGCTATCGGTATACTCCACTGAAACGCACGAAAGATAAATATTCGCAGCGAGCCGTAAATCCCGACGTCAGTGATTCTTCGACCGCGGGGCAACGAACTACTTTCAACAACACCCAATTTCACCGTACGCGCTCTCTTTTCGCGATTTGCACCCTCAGTTCGCCCTGCGCTCTTCGTCGTACCGACCCTGCCCGAGACTGGGACGTTCCACCTTCCCTCCCGTCGCGCCGCAATCTATCTTCCTTTCTCCCATCTCCCCGTCGGTCACCATTTTCCTCTTTCTCGAATTTCTTCCCCTCCGCCAGTTCTCCATTCTCTCCCTCTCCCACCCGCCCTCGCTGTCTATCCTTTCCCTACACGCCGATCCCGAAAGTCTGCAAACTGAACGGACGCGTAATGAATGCGTTCCACCCTCCCAAAGTAATCAGCGTCGAAATGGCGGGGGGGAGGGGAGGGAGTAGGG